>JBBPQZ010000647.1:0-13155 GCA_038092795.1 Boletus rubissimus | reverse complement strand
AAGGACGCGTAATGATGAAGAACGGAACACACGGCCGACGTATTGCGGGAGAATCATCAAGACAGATATGGTAAAAGGATGCGCCACGGGTACGGAGGCAGTCGGAGAAGCCTGAGGCGAAGAAAAGGAATAAAGTCTGTGGGACGTGCTAGGATCCTTCGTATGAGAGGGCCTAGCATGGATGGTAGTACATGGATAGAGCAGAGGCGAAAGAGAAGTATGAAGAAAAGGAAAAGTTGTAACATAAAGCCTTATCGGGATACCCTACCAGGACAATCCAAAGTCCATCCCGATGCGATTGAAGTAGACCAGGAAGGGGAAGAACAATTCGAGGTGGACTACATTGCCTCATCGCGTCTCAAAAATAGGAAGTTGGAGTATTTGGTGCATTGGAAGGGTTATGACGAAACCGATTGCACATGGAAATCTGCCGATATCATCAATATTGCCCCTCAAGCAGTTGCCGATTTCCATAAATCTAATCCTTCCACTCCTCGTAAACTCTGCGGACTCACGGCATCATCCTTCGCCTCTCTCTTTTTGCCTTTCGAGAACTTTACAGTTACCGAGCCAACCACAACTCACCTGGAATTCGAGTCATAAAAAGGGGGTAGTGTTATAATATGAACATTTTCAAACATTTTCGGACTTGTACTTCTTTTCTTTCCAGTCATGTGATCTGTGCACGTGACCGTGGTAACCCTCACATGACTAGGTCTAAACTAATGACGTCATACCATGAGGTGACTGTGCTTCTTTAATTTCCACTCTTCTCACACAGCCCCATTCATTTCCATTATCTCTTTCTCATGATCGTGGAAACACTTAGTCTATCTATGGTAATCTCTCTCATGCATAGCATGGTCTGTGCGCACGTCTGTATAGTATATAAGGTAGCACTTTACGACTGGTATCCCCAGTCTAATCCACTTTGTTCACCACAATAGTCATTGCCTTGGTCTTTTGGCCATTATAGACTATGTTGGACGGAAAGGACCCACATACCCTCATCTTCTTGAGCTAGGAGTCATGTACCCTGCGAACATTGTCTGAGCCTTGTGGTTTGACTAGACGTTTCGGCGAAGTCATAACAGCATGTTCTGCTCTTCATCATTACACGTTCTTCCTTTTTGGGCTTCCCTCATTTCTGTTATGCATCTTCCTTTGATCCATAATGCATAACCCTTTCTTTTATAGCCTTCCTCACATTCCTTACTACAGTCCATGCATGAGGAGACTCAGTATATAAACAACTCAAGTACAACTACAATCGCTAGTTTAGACCTCCTTCAAGCTACCTTGTATCTCGTCGCCTAGCAATCTACTTGCTTCTCTCATCTTACTCACCCTGCGATTAGGAAACCCCTAGATCGCCTCTTTGATCGACTTACCTTTTGGCTTCATCGATACTCGTTAAGGAATCCCCTTGATCACCACCGTTGGAGGAATCCCCACAATGGAAGTACTGCATCATTGCTCCCCAAGCGACTCCTTGATCAACTTGCTCCCTGCTTGTTGATACCTTTGAGGAATCCCCTCAATTACCACCGCCGGAGGAATTCCCACGTCGGAAGTACTACGTCATCACATTCAACGCAACTCCTTGTCATCGAAGGCCCCATTATGATTACTCCTACCCTGGGTAGTCGTAACACTTGATAACCTGATTAGAATACATAACGCTGATGAATCAGAAGGTGCTATTGGCCAAATCCAGCATGCAGTAACCCTGATCATGGAAATCACAGAACATTACAAAACTATAGACGCTTACATATCAAAACTTGGTACACATCATATGATCATCGGATATGATTGGCTTTTCCACCATAATCCCAAGGTCAATTGGGTTTAGCAGTCCATTTCTTTTCCATGCTGTACTCAATATTGTAAAATTATGGGCGCTGGCCCTTCTGCTTCTAATTATTTCGAATCCAAACCTTCCTTTTTATATACAATAGAAGAAGGACTAAAAGAACAGGTCCCAGAAGTCTATCACGAGTTTCTTGAGGTCTTCTTGGAACAAGAATCTATCAGAATGCCAGTATGAAAGCCTTGGGATCATGCTGTAGATCTCAAGCTAGACTTCGTCGCAAAAAAGAGTCAAGTAATTTCCCTCTCGGATATCAAAATGGACAAAGTTTGCACATTTATAGATAAGGAGTTCAAAAAAGGATACATTGCTCCTTCCAAGTTGCCTCAAACATCTCCTGTCTTCTTTATTCTGAAAAAGGATGGTGGGAAAAGGATGGTCATCAATTACCATTACCTCAATGAGGGTACCTGTAACGATCATTTTTTGTCGTTGCTCCCAACCCCTATCCTAGGATTCTATTTACAATCTTAGCTAGCCCCTTAGCTAACCCCAGCCATCCTCCATTCATCTTAGCTAGGTCTTAGCAACCCTATGCTAATTCTTCACCCGCTTTCCTCTAAGTTATACAAGACCCCTAAGCATATAGCAGCTATGTGCTTTGCTTATGTCTTCAGATATCTTATCTTATCTCGGCCAGTGCTGACTTGCCTCACATCTGTACCTATCAGCAGTGCCTTCAGCTACTGTTCCACTCCATCAATGGCCTCTCTCGTGGCCTCTCCTCTAGCCAACATCATCTCTGGATTATGGCTCATTTCCCCTTCATCCCATGGCTCATTTCTCCTTCTCCATTTGTACATTAGTATAGAGTGTATTTCACATGCATTGGTTCTCATTCTTGATCACATCTCATCCTTGTTATTGCCTCATGATCTAACAAATCTCTCTGAGCATAATGCCTTCCATTCATTTAGGTTATTGTTTCATATACATCAGCGATCTCTCAGATCCTCCTGATAGTATCTTTCATTCTCCCTTTCTTGCCTATCATTATTCAGATCACTAGAAGCTCCAGGTGATCTTCCTTCTTAATTATCACTTACCCTAGATCACATCTCCTACATACTACCCCAACATGCCCCTACCATATATACATCCATGTCTCCTCCACCCTGTTATAACCCTAGATTTCTCCCCTAGATCTGATGATGTATTCTTGCCCTTACTGCATGCCCTTAGCCCTAGGTAGTATAAGTAGCAGGTAGATACCACTTGTACTCCTTAGTTTTGGAATTCTATATCCTCCTTCACTCTCAAGATTAGAATCCTGTCAGTTTGCCCTTCAATTCCACTTCCCTCAGCTTTCTTGGATTGTGTTATCTTGTCTTTGGCCTGCATTTATTGTGGGTTAGAGGTAGGTCATAACAGTACCATCAAGAATTCCTACCTGCTTCCTTTGATCCCACAATTAATAGATTGGCTGAAAAATGCTGACATGTTTACGGCTCTTGACTTACATTGGGGCTATAACAATATGCAGATCAAGGAAGGCAATGAATGAAAAGGTGCCTTCATTACCCCAATTGGAGCATACAAACCCACAGTAATGTATTTCAGAATGACTAACTCTTCTCCTACTTTCCAACAAATGATAAATGATATATTTAATGATATGTATGCCATAGTAATTATTTATATTGATGATTGTATGATATTTACATTGAAGAAGACTTGGGAAGAACACAAAGAGGTCATAAAGGAGGTCTTACGTTGTTTACATGATAATGATTTTTATGTCAAACCCTTCAAGTGTCACTTCTCGAAGGATAAGGTAGACTTTCTTGATATGGTGGTATCTAAAAAGAGGGTGGAAATGTAGGAAAAGAAAGTGGCTAGGGTCATGAATTGGCTGGTTCCCACTAGATTAAAACAGCTCCAAGGCTTTCTCAGACTTTGTAATTATTATAGGTGTTTTATTTTGGGCTTTGCTGAGATTGCACACCCCTTGAACGATTTTACCAAGAAAGACATTCCATTCACATGGGGTCCCAATCAACAAGCAGCATTCGATGCCCTCAAAAGGAAATTTACCACAGCTCCACTTCTCGCATATCCAAATCGAGATCAAGAAGTACGTGTTGAAATGGATGCCTCAGATATAGCCACGGGAGCTGTGCTCTCTACTCAATGCAATGACAGTAATTGGTGACCTATTGCCTTTATTTCACATTCTTTTGATAGCGCTGAGTGCAATTACCCTATTTATGATAAAAAACTACTTGCAGTGATTCAGGTGCTGGAAGTGTTATGATTTATCGCCGAAACATCTAGTCACTTCCACAAGGCTCGGACGATGCTCGCAGGATACACTATTCCTGGCTCAAGAAGATGAGGGTATGGGGGTCTTCTCCGCTCAACACAGTCTATAATGGCCAGAAGACCAAGGCAATGACTAGTGTGGTGAACAAAATGGATTAGACTGGGGATACCAGTCACAAAGGTGCTACTTTATATACTATACAGGTGCATGCACAGACCATGCTATGCATGGGATGGGTTACCATAGATAGACTAAATGATGCCACAGTCGTGAGAGAAAGATAACGGAGATTAACGGGGCTGTGTGAGAAGAGCGGAAATTAAAAGGGCGAGGTCACCTTATGGTATGACGTCATTAGTTCTAGACCTAGTCATGTGAAGGTTACCACAGTCACGTGCACAGATCACATGACTGAGAAAGAAAAGAATACAAGTCTAAAAAAGTTTGAAAATGTTCATATCATAACACTACCCCCTTTTTATGACTCGAATTCCAGGCGAGTCATGGTTGGTTCAGCGACTGTAAAGTTCTCGAAAGGAGAGAAGAAAGAGGCGAAGGAGGATGCCGTGAGTCTGCGGAGTTTACGAGGAGCAGAGGGACTTGATTTGTGGAAATCAGCAACTGCCAAAGGGGCAGTGTTAATGATATCAGCAGATTCCCATGTACGATTGGTTTCATCATATTCCTTCCAATGCACCAAATATTCCAACTTCCTATTCTTTAAATGTGATGAGGCTATGTAGTCCACCTTGAATTGTTCTTCTCCTTCTTGGTCTACCTCAATCGCATCGGGTCGGACTTTGGGCTGTCCTGATAAGGTTTCCCAATAAGGTTTTATGCGAGAAATGTTAACCATGGGATGAATGCGGACTGCATTGGGGAGTTTAAGCGTTACAGCATTAGGAAGGACCATGGTGATAGCATAGGGTCCAATCCATTTTTGGGTTAATTTCTTTGCCGTGTAAGGAAGTTTAAGTTTATTGGTAGATAACCAGACTTGCTGGCCAATAGAATACTCCGGGGCTTCAGAACGACTTTTCTCCACAGAAGCAATCATGTGGTCTCATGTATTTTTGAGAGCTTCTTCAATCTTCTTGTGGGAACGGCCCATTTCTCCTGCGAATCCAGCTAGTCTCCCTTCAAAACCCATGCAAGGGGCATAATTATGTGTGATGTTGAAAGGGATAGAGCCAGTAGCAGTGGTGACAGTATTATTGTGTGAGAATTGAGCCATTTTGAGCCAATCAGCCCATTCATGTTGCTTCTTTCCAACATAAGTGCGGAGATACTGTTTGAGATCTCGATTAACGCACTCAGTTTGACCATCAGTTTGTGGATGATAGGCTGTGAAAATCTTTTGAGAGATACCGAGGAGTTTGCAGAGTTCCTTGGTAAAAGCGGACACAAATTAGGGACCACAATCAGAAACCAGCATGGAAGGGAGTCCGTGAATACACCAAACGTGATCTCTAAATAATTTTGCAAGGTCCGAAGAAGAACATGTATCGTAAGTGGGAATAAACACAACTTCTTTAGAGAAGCGGTCTACTACCACGCAAATAGCCGTAAATGAATGTGATTCGGGTAATTCTGTAATGAAATCAACCAAAAGATCTTCCCATGGTTTCTTGGCCACAGGGAAAGGAAGGAGTTTTCCTGCTGGTGCTTTTGACTTTCCCTTCGTGAGGGTGCACACTTGGCAGCTATCTATGTATGTTTTAATGTCTTTGATGACACTAGGCCACGAAAAGTAATGAGTGAGAGTGTGAATAGTTTTTGAATATCCGCCATGACCGGCGATAGGAGAATCGTGGCATAGAGTAAGAAGATGAGTACGTAAAGACAGAGGTATGAAAACTTTGTTTTTGTCATTTTTGAAAATGTTCATAGAAAAGTCAAAAAGGAAGTCGTTCACAGCATCCACTCCAAGAGAAGCAGATTCCGATTCCAACTCAGAAAGGAAGTCTGATGAAAGAGAAACCGAATTGATGAAAACAGTGGGAGGCAGGACCATGATATTGGTGTTATGATCCTGCACTGCCTCACCATGGTCTGGACGACGAGAAAGTGCATCGGCCCAGCCATTGGAAGAACCCAGTTTATAAACAAATACATAATTGAACTCCTGAAGCATGGCATACCAACGAGCCTGTCAACTGCTAAATGTTTGTGGTTTCTTCCAATACTCCAGGTTTTTATGATTGGTCCAGATTTCAAATCTTTCCCGACCAATAAGATAATGGCGCCACTCTTCCAGTGCCTGGATCACTGCGAGAAGTTCTTTATCATAAATAGGGTAGTTGCGCTCTGTGCTATCAAAGGAGTGGGAGATAAAGGCGATAGGACACCAGTTACCATTATTACCTAAGGTTGAGAGCACAGCTCCGGTTGTGATATCTGAGGCGTCAGTTTCGACCCGTACTTCTTGATCTTGATTAGGATAAGCCAGAAGTGGGGCAGTAGTAAACTTCTTTTTGAGGACTTCGAATGCCACTTGTTGATCAGAACCCCATGTGAATGGAACGTCTTTCTTGGTAAGATCATTCAAGGGGCATGCAATCTCGGCAAAGCCCGAAATGAAACGCCTATAATAGTTACAAAGACTGAGGAATCCTTGGAGCTGTTTTAACCTAGTGGGAACTGGCCACTCTAGAACTCCAGCGACTTTCTTTTCTTGCATTTCCACCTCCTTTTTAGATATGACCATACCAAGAAAGTCCACCTTGTCCTTCGAGAAGTGACACTTGGAGGGTTTTATGTAGAGGTCATTATCGCGTAAACGACGTAGGACCTCTTTTACTACCTCCTCGTGTTCTTCCCAAGTCTTCTTCAATGTAAATATCATACAGTCATCGATATAAATAATTACTACAGTGTACATGTCGTTAAAGATATTGTTCATTATTTGTTGGAAGGTAGGGGGGAAATTAGTCATGCCAAAATACATTACCATGGGTTTGTATGCTCCAATTGGGGTAACGAAGGCACCTTTCCATTCATTGCCTTCCTTGATCCACACATTGTTATAGCCCCAACGTAAGTCAAGAGCCGTAAACATATCAGCATTTTTCAGCCGATCTATGAGCTGCGCAATCAAAGAAAGCAGATAGGAATTCTTGATGGTACCCTCATTGAGGTAATGATAATTGATGACCATCCTTTTTCCACCATCCTTTTTGGGAATAAAGAAAACGGGAGATGTTTGAGGTGACTTGGAAGGAGCAATGTATCCTTTTTTAAGCTCCTTATTGATGAATGCACGAATTTCATCCATTTCAATGTCCGATAGGGGAATTACTTGACCCTTCTTCAGAACGAAGTCTGGCTTGAGATCTACGGCATGATCCCAAGGCTTTCGTAACAGCATTCTTGTTGACTTCTGTTCCGAGAATACTTCAAGGAACTCGTGGTACACCTCGGGGACCTGATCCTTTAGTCCTTCCTCGATAGTACATAAAAAGGAAGGACTTGGTTCGAAATAATTAGAAGCAGGAGGTCCAGAACCCATAATTTTGCAATACTGAGTACAGCGCAGAAATGAAATATTTTTCTACACCCAGTCGATCTCGGGATTATGGCGGAAAAGCCAATCATACCCAATGATCATGCAATGTGTACCAAGTTTAGATATATAAGCGTCTATAGTTTTGAAATGCCCAGCAATTTCCATGATCAGAGTTACCACATGTTGGATTTGGCCAATAGTGCCTTCTGATCCATCAGCGTTATGTATCTTAATTGGGTTATTGAGGGTGAAGAAAGGAATGCCATGACGAATAACGTAGTCCTGATCAATGAATGTATGGATAGCACCAGAGTCCAAGAGAGCTTTGAACCGGTGACATTCCCATTGACCATCCCATTGGCAATGTATGACAGTCTCAAGTGAGAACTCTTTGCCGAATGACAATGTCATTGCGTGATGTTGGGAAGTCATGACACACAAGAGGGGTTTATAAATAGAACTAAATTTTTGTTGTTTTTGGAGAGAATTAAGCACACTATTATTTAATTCCGGTGCCACACTCAATTGAGACGCTCTCACGGAAGAAACAGACAAACTACGTAATACAGAAAATAGATCAGAAATGGGAAAATCAGAATCTGAACAAAACGTAAAAGAAGAAGAAGAAGAACTAGGTCCATGCACGGAGGAACCCTCTACTTCTACATGCTGTGTCCTTTTAAAGCCTCGGCCGTGTGCTGCTTGGCTTCGACTTCGAACTTGTCCCTGTAATATGCTTCGGCCTCTTCTGAGATGAAATGCTGTGCGGCCGTTGCTACTACCAGTGCCGTAACCGGGGGAATGAGGAGGGGACGAGAGACAGATTGTTGCGCTACATGCGCCTGGGAGTATTCAGGAATGGGGACATAAGCTCCCTGATCGTAATCCCAGACAACCTGTTGACACTGCTGAGGAGGACGGGGTGGACGACGATAGGGATTTTTGAGGCAGTTGGGCTTGATATGTCCAGGGAGATTACACAAGAAGCAAGTTCTCGTGTCAGGTCTTGTTGGTGTAGCTTGCTGCACACTTATCTCCATGGAGGCACCGTGGCCTGGCTGAGTTCCTACCACTGTAAACTGCAGATGTTGAGGGGGGGAGGGGCTGAGAAAGTGGCGGATATTGATAACGGCCCTGAGACCGTGGGATGAAGCAAGAATTGGAGGGAGGACCACGTTCTATCACGATTTGTTCGTACACCCTTCTGACAGCTCTATAATTTTCTTTGAGCTCGTCGACACCAAACTCTAATCCTGGGTGATTCATTCAAACCCGTTCATAGATGTGATAGTCCACCGTCTTTTTGAGGAGTGTGATTGCATGATAGTCCTCGATGTTTGCCTCATTCTGAAGGACCTCAAAATGTTGCAGGAAGAGGTCAATTGGGTGGCCATTTTGTCAGAGACTTTCTAATCTCCAGAGCGACTCGTGGGCAAGTACATCAATCTGGAAATAGTCTTTTATTTCTTTTTGTAGCTTGGACCAACTTGGCCAAGCCAAATCTCCTTTTGTGCCAATAACGACATCCTGACCATTCTTGACCTTGGTTTCCTCATCATTGAGATACTTTTCCAGTGTGAGCTAGGCGAAGCCATCCACCTTCTTTTCGAACCATGAAAGGACAGCGATACATCTCAGCTTGTTCGACTTCCACGTTTGGGCGTCTACCCATAAATGCAACTTGATCCACCATAGATGGAATGTGGATCGATTGCCATCCCATTTCTCAGGATCAGCAATCTTCTTGGTTATGTTGTTTTTTTCTTGGTTGACGTTTAGGGTGGACAGCCTTGCGACAAGATCGTCTAAGTCCACCAAGTTTGACATATTTGACAATGGGTTTTAGATAACGGGTGGGGCGGAGGTAAGAGCAGAAATGTTCGTCTCCATAGAATTCAAAGGAGAACGAGTGGTGTTCGGTTCTTTGTTTATTGTGGGAAGGCCAGTGTTATGACTACCCGGGGTAGGAGTAATCACAAGGGGCCTTCGATGACAAGAAGTCGGGTTGGGAGCCGATGATGCAGTACTTCCGACGTGGGGATTACTCTGGCGGTGGTAGTCGAGGGGATTCCTCGAAGGTATCAACAAGTGGGTAGCAAGTTGATCAAAGAGTCGTTTGGGGAGCAATGACGCAGTCTCCTCATTGTGGGGATTCCTCCAATGATGATGTCAAGGTTATCGATGAACTGGGAGGTAAGTCGATTGAAGAAGCGATCTAGAGGTTTTCTAATCGCGGGGCGAGTAAGACGAGAGAAGCAGATAGATTGCTAGGCGACGAGATACAAGGTAGCTCAAAGGAGGTCTAAACTAGCGATCATAGTTGTACTTGAGTCGGATTTATACTAAGTCTCCTCACGCACAGACCGTAGTTGTTATAATATGAACATTTTCAAACTTTTTATCCTTGTCTTCTTTTCTTTTCCAGTCACGTGAACTGTGCACGTGACCGTGGTAACCTTCACATGACCAGGCCTAGAACCAATGACATCATAACACGAGGTAACCATGACCTTTTAATTTCTGCTCTTCTTACACAGCCCCATTAATCTCCGTTGCTTCTTATCTCACACTCGTGAGATCACTTAGTCTATTTATGGTATTCCTTTCCACGCATAGCATGGTCTGTGCACGCGCCTGTACAGTATATAAAGTAGCACTTTGCGACTGGCAACCCCAGTCTAATCCACTTTGTTCACCACTATAGGCATTGCCTTGGCCTCTTGGTCATTGTAGCCTGTGTTGTTCGGAAAGGACCCCCATACCCTCATCCTTGAGCCAGAAGCCGTGTACTCTGCAAGCAGATACCTGAGCCTTGTGGAAGCGATCAGACTCTTCGGAGGTAGTTCGTAACAGCAGTTGACAATGAATACAATTAACAGCAGTGCGAGCGACAAATGAGATGTACTCACAGTCAATCAAAGATGATGGCCGGGTGATGGTGGTGTTGCTCACAATGACGCCATTGATCATAGTATTCTGAATAACTTCCACCATTTCAATTATCTGACTTTCTTGAAGGTCTGGCACATTCTTTAGTACCAAATGTGGCCGATGGGACATTACTGGAGAGGGCTCAAGCTCACCATGAGCCTTTGTTACATCCACAAGCAAATTTTCTAACAGTTCCCAGTTTTGAAGGCCCCTGCCATATTTTTCGAGGTGAGTGAACCAAGGTGGAAATCAGACCTTCAGTACATACTGAAGTCCTGGGGTGTTAGAACTTGACACATTGATTACCAACACATCAGCAAAAGGCCCAAATGTCTTCACACCCGTGACAAAGTCTTCCGAAGACTCCATGGCTGACATCTTGTTTTTTCCGAGGTTGATGGCAAGAACTGATCCAGGGCATAGAGCAGCAGTCATATCTGAATCGGCGTCATGGAATGCAGGTATGCGAGCACATAGGTGTGGTATTACTGCAGTAGTCATTGTGAATTGATTGATGAGAGCAGAATCAGCAACCAGGTGGAAGACATGTGGTCTAGGATTGCCTGGCTGCCAGCGGCATGTTTAGTCGTTGTAGGAAGAAACACCCAGGTGTCGGTGAGTTCAGATCCATACCTGAGGTTTTGGTGTCACACTCCCAATTTCAACCTAGCTAAAATCAAGGTTAAAAAGACCTGATCACAACGACCGTCAGTTTGGCTGGAATGACAGAGCCTTGGGGTCATAACACACCCCAGAGGTGTTGCCTCCATACAGAAAGGTATAGTATTAGACTTCTTTTTCGGGCATATTAGGTGCACTTTTTGCAATGGCGCATAAAACACGTGGTGCAGGGGACATGTGATGCAAAATCCGAGAATCCAAACTTTTTGACCTTGTATCAGGTTGCATAATTCAATGGCCCTTCAGGCAAACCTAGACCCGCTACATTGTAGACTATTCTTTTTATACTTCAGTCATGAAAAGTGGGATTAGACTCTTGTAGTAGGTGTGATCAAGAGATCAAACATATCAGGTGTCACATCCATTACTAATCAGGAGGAACGTGCCATGCACAAATGGCACAAACGGCTGTAGTGAACACTTCGGATCCCATTCTGCTCTGCCACTCCGTATAATGTCAACCTTGTCTTTCCAGGTTTTCAACTCAGGAAATAAACCCTGTTCAGCACACACGCGTGACTCCTCAATGTCACCATCCACAACTTCAGGGACAGTGGTTTGAACCTGCCCTTGTGGATAATTGCACTCAGTGTTCAGCTGTCCAATCGCATGCTGGCAGAAGTGGCTGGTAGACAATGTTGGGGCAGGAGTTCCACAGCATACGGAAAAGATATTGATGAAGAGAACAAGCACACACACCATGTAATTGTATCACATCTACTAAGTAAACGTGCTTGTCTTGTTTAGAAACCAAAACTCCATGCTGGAAACACAGCATCAAAGGATGCGCCTGTGTTAGAAACTGGAATTGCTCGATGAGCAGAGCAACATTTGTTATCTGAACAGGAAGTAGCACTCCACAAGGATAAACAGTCCGCTTCTCAATGGACATAGATCATTTCTGACAAATTCGAAGTCGCAGCGTAACTCAGAAAATGTTACAATACCATCTACATCAGACGAAGAACTAGAGGGGCAGTCGACGACAACCTGGTGGATACCTTTGTAAATATGCAACCCAAGGAACATCGTCAGTCGACATCGGTACATGGGGGAAAGATTACAATCACATTTTATATCCATATGGTTTCGAAAGAACCGCATTGAGTAGACTTCAGTGGACTCCAGGAACTGACATGAAAAAACACTCGAAGGGAAAGGGGAAGAGGAGAGATATCAGGGGGATAAAGCCAGATCTGAATTTGATCTTTCTTTAAACTCCGATTCCGGAAGACGACGAGTATTCGCCGAACGATGCATAAACCTGGAACCCTAAAGGGTCCAGGAATTCTGAATGCTGTCCACTCCTCCAAGTGTTGCTGTCGGCATTAAGCCGCTGGGCCAGCCCTGTGGGTGGTACGGTTTCAAACTTTATGGCTGGTCAGGTCAAATATTCCCACTCAATTTACATCCTGACTTTTTTTTTTACTTTCCGCAGTGACGCTGGATCTTTTTGCCATCTCAGACTTACCCATGATACCCTTTAGACAGTGCTCCGCCCAGGTCTATCTCGTTCTGTTCGCCAGTTCCACTCTTGCCGCCTTTCAAAATGTGACTGTTGACGACGCGGTTTCGACTGGCCCCGTGATACCCCAGTACTTGCCCTCCACGTTAAATTGGAATATAGGCAATAATTGCTCAGGATGTTCTGTTAAGCCAGATCCCTCTCTGGCGTTTGACGGCACATGGCATGATTGCTCCTATTCTCCGACTGCCGGTGTCGAGCAAGCAATTAACTTCAACTTCACGGGTACGTTCTCCAATCTTGAAAGTCTAGTTACCTTGATGTGTATTCGGCACGGCAGGAAGTGCTCTGTACATATTCTTCATCATAGCAAACATTCAAATCGGTATTTCTACGTTGACAAATATTGAATTCGTGCTGGACGGCGTCGCCGTGAG
>JBBPQZ010000646.1:0-13158 GCA_038092795.1 Boletus rubissimus | reverse complement strand
GTGTAAACTTGTCCTAGTTCAGATACAAAGCTCGATGCACATCACTTAGCGATAACCATTACTTACACTTAGCAGTTGAAGTAGTGATTCTCGTCACCAACCTATTGTGTCACGCGGAGCCAGCCGCACGGATACGAACACAACAACCATTCATCTGCTCACTCTCCGTTGCTGGTGAGAGAGATGCTGAATAAGTATTGGGTTGCTCAAGTGGAATCCGCTTTACGGAGCGAGAGTATCGTCCACGAGACGCCTAGGAAGTGGCCACGACGTCCATGGCTGGACCTTCCTTAAATGACAAACCGGTCAGCCAAATTCCAGTCGGTCAGCGAACGGCCCCACAGAAGACTCTCTTAGGCTACGCTCTTGGCCTTCCCAGGCTAGTGGGCAATGGGCCTGGTAGGAAACTTGGAGGTGATGCCAACTCGAGAAATGTTTGATCGAACCTACCAGTCTTTGTTGTCCCAGGACAGAGGAGAACGGAGATCAGGCGGATGCATGCACGTTTTTGAAATGCGATGCCTTACTTGCCTCGTGATTAAGCGGATCTCTCAGCTTGTCAGGGACAATCTGATATCTCAATGATCTCTTGACCGTTTACATCGACCTCTATCAAGGTCGAGTTAAAGTTGTGAGCATTCTCGCCGATAGGCACTCCAAGTACTGAGGATTCTGTCGGCAATAATGTTCCCTCGTATAAATTTGGAAAATGATTCCGTCACGCCGAGTACCATCAAGCAAGCGGCGATACCGGTGATTTAATGTCAAGTTGAACTTCAAACGTCCATTCGTTTCAACGGTTGTCCTATAAATCTCGAGCTCGGTCTCGTTCAGTCCCATCTTCTTTTTTACTCGAAAATGCCCGCTGTCAAGAAGATCTGCTGCAGTACGTTTACTTTACATTCACTTAGATAGATTATCATCAACTAGTGGAGGCATTGCTAACAACCATTCCTAGTCGGTGCTGGTTACGTCGGTTTGTGCTGGTTGTCTGGCGAGGTTACTATATGAAATTGAACTCTTTTCTTGGGTTTCGCTAGGTGGTCCCACCTGCGCAGTCATAGCTCTCAAATGTCCCCACATTCAGGTCACTATTGTGGATCTGAACCAGTCTCGTATAGATGCCTGGAATAGCCCAGATTACAAGCTGCCAATTTACGAGCCCGGTCTTGAAGATGTCGTTCGTCAAGCTCGCGGTCGCAACCTCTTCTTCTCCACAGACGTCGACAACGGTATCCGAGAAGCCGATCTTGTCTTTGTCAGCGTCAATACTCCCACCAAGAAGACTGGCGTCGGAGCTGGTTTCGCTGCAGACCTAAAGTTTGAATTTCGAGCTTGTCTACTCAAACCTGTATCTGACTCTGTTTGCTCCTCGTAGTTATGTCGAACTTGCTACTCGTCGCATCGCCGCAGTTGCCAACTCGAGCAAGATCGTGGTTGAGAAGTCGACAGTGCCATGTCGTACTGCCGAGTCGATGCGCACGATTCTTGAGGCTAACTCGCACCCCAACTGCCGATTTGATATCTTATCAAACCCTGAATTCCTCGCCGAAGGAACTGCCATCAAAGATCTTTTTGCGCCAGACCGAGTTCTTATCGGGTCCCTCGAAACACCAGAGGGCAAAGTTGCATGTGATGCGCTCACCGAAATTTATGCTAACTGGGTTCCGTCAGCAGTTTTCTCTGTCATCATAATGAACAATAGCTGATGATTCTTGTAGGAGAGAACACATTCTTACTGTGGGTGTATGGTCCTCCGAACTTTCTAAGCTAGCAGCAAATGCAATGCTAGCCCAGCGCATTTCCTCTATCAACGCTCTGTCGGCTATCTGTGAGGCTACTGGTGCCAGTATTGATGAGGTGGCGCATGCTGTTGGCAAGGATTCCCGTGTCGGTCCCAGATTCCTGCGCGCATCTGTTGGCTTCGGGGGTTCGTGCTTTCAAAAGGATATCCTGAACCTGGTGTACCTCAGTGAGAGTTTGCACCTTCCAGAGGTCGCCAACTACTGGAAACAAGTTGTGCTCATGAACGAATATCAGAAGAAGAGGTTTTCAAAGAAGGTTGTAGACACACTCTTCAACACGATTACGGGCAAGGTCAGTTGCGATACCGGAATAGCTATTTTCCCCTTGCAACCATCGTCCATCTTCACATTCTATGCTTTATTTTTAATACCGTGGGGGCATGATTTTGGACTAATGCCTCCACACAGCATATTGCCGTCCTCGGCTTTGCATTCAAAGCTGATACCGGAGACACACGCGAATCAGCATCCATTTCCCTCATCCAGGACTTCCAAGCAGAGAATGCGAACGTGAATATCTACGATCCACAAGTCGAACACCAGCAGATTTGGAGCGACCTTTCAGAGGCATGTCCCACGACCCCACTCACCACCCGTAAGTACCCGACCCTTTGATCCTATCTCAGGCGCACCACGCTCCTCAACGACGCCCACAGTGCAGAAGCGTGTAAAAATATTCAATTCCGCGCTTGAAGCATGCAAGGATGTTGAAGCCGTTGTTGTCGCGACAGAGTGGAAAGAGTTCCGAGATATTGATTGGGACCAGGTCTATCGCAACATGAAGAAACCGGCTTTCGTCTTCGATGGCCGTATCTTACTCGATGCCGACAAGCTGCGGAACATCGGATTCAAGGTCAGATGAGTTATCCCTTTCCCTGATTCAGACTGTTATTGTGCTCCATGCCTTTGATGGCGTTATCAACGGTAACATTATTGATTCTGAAACATAGGTAACCGTCATCGGTCGCGGCGAGAAGCTGTAGATCACATGGGTCGTCTGGCGCGTCCTGGGAAACCGAAAATGAACATGTCAATGGACGCCACCCAATTGACTGTACCTAAACTAGCCCAAATCACTTTTCTCGTTTCCTCTTCGCGTCTCTTTGATATCAACGGTGTTCAATTTGGCTAAAACCGAGAAAAACCCGAATCGAAAGTGGTGGTGCCCTTGTTGAATTCTAGGCCCTGATCCACCCCCCCCCCCCCCCCCTCACCTTGTCCGTTTCTTCACGTCCCATCCGTTTTTCCGCGTTATGTAGAAGACATGGATCATGAGAACGAATATATTATCGGCAGCTACCCAGGAACCAAACAACCTGTTTACCTCGGGATCGCTCCGTCCATATCTCATACTTGTCAATGCGCTATGACATGTTCCGTGAGTAGCCACAGCCCATGCGTGCAGCCGACCTTGTGGGCCGCTCCAAGGGAAAGCTTCGTCCCGCGTGCCAACCCGCGCAACGAGCAAAAACGTGCGAAACGTGAGGTGGTCGCGTGATTCGTCTGATGAATATTTTATCCATCCTTGGACCGACTTTGTATGTTGACTGCAATAGCCTCTGGAGTGTCCATTCGAGATTTAGGAGTGGGATGTGGCGGAGTGAGTACTAGACTATTGATGGTGGTATGCGAAGCGATGACAGAACAGACTGGCCCTGCTCGCCACAAATATTCAGTTTGTTCTGAACGATTCCGATCCCGACGAGTGTGTGAGCACGAGAGGAACATGGCACACGACCAGAATATTCACTATCCGTTACCAGGCAATTGAGTGACTTGACCCAGTTGATCGAGTCAGTCCATCGGCCGATGTTGGTTGCACAGTAATGTGTAGTGGCATACACCAGACTTTCCGCCTGTCGGAAAATAACAGAGCAAACATTTTTTTTGTTTAATATCGACAAACGTGGTTCGGATTGCGGGCCAGCATGGAGACGAAAAGAAAAACGTCATTCGGGTTCAAACCGACGAGCAGTTGTATACAAATCGTGGAATGTGACATGTCGTACGTCCATAGCAACTCGGTCAAACGACAAAGGGCAACGCCTACATGCATGAGAAAAACCATTGACATAAGGCGATGATGCATACGGTTCAACGCGTCCAACAAACGCAGGAACAGATTGTATGGGAAACGAGAAGGAGGCAGCAATAAAAGAAAGAAAAAGGTACGGAGAATAATTAACAAGGAAATGTTGCTTTTTTTAGTCTTTCACGACAGTAGCTTTCATACGGAGACACGAGATACAATACACACAATAAATCCATTTTTCGCAAAAAAAAGTGGCAAAACTCGGCATATGAGCGGAAAGAAGAAAAGGGAAGAGAGCGTTCTGGACGGATGGTGGCCGCATTCTATTGAGTTGGAGCGAGTAAGCGGAGATACCATCTGGTCGGAGTACATCAGACCACCTTCTAGCTAGTCGGGGAGTCGCTTGATCGAGTTCGCGGTCCAAAATCGCTCACGAGATGGCTCCGAAGCCAGGAATGGCAAATGATTGAACAAGCCATCTGATGCTCGCAGGCCATATCGGCGGGACATTAATTCTGAAGTGAATATCCGAGTGGGGAACCGATATTAACTATGAATTCCCCATATGCGAGAAGTAGAGGGACTCTTCTGATGTTGACCAGGTCGGATATATTGCTGCGTAAGGCCGTTTGAGAAACCCTGGTATGAAGTCGGTCCGCCATAATGCGTTGGCGGTTGACTGGGAGTAGCGGCAGATACGATAGCGGGGTCGACAAAGGAAGCTTCGTTTGAGTTCTGCCATTGTGACTGCCGATGCTCCGTGAATTGAGTCATTGAACTGGATAAGGTGTAAGATGCCTGTAATGGTGGCTGTGGAACGTGCTGTGGCGTTCCCGATGCCAGCGACATCGTCTGACGATGTCCTGGACTGACGGCAGAAAAAGACTGTGATGACTGGATATGGGCTGAGGGTTGCGGAGCCAACTGTCGCTGAGTAGACTCAAATTGTGGCGACCATGCGTGCTGTAGGCTTGGCAAGGGGAAGATCTGACCCACACTGACATCGCTTCGCAAACCCACCGACGGCGAGTTCAACGGAAGGGAAGAACCCTGGTCTAGAGTAGTCGACCAGATCGAGGGTGGCGCACTTGGCCCAAGTCCAAAAGGAAACTGGGGCTGAACGGCGCTCGATATTGGGGGACATGGTGGGCGAGAAACGTCAACAGCACCTCGTTTTGTTCGCATGACGTTATTCAAAAGGTCTTGTGCGGTCGTACCTGGAACAATTACCGGCGATCTGGGTGCTGTACGCTCGGGTGTCATTTTGCTAGGTGCCTTGGTTACAATCGACGGTTCGTCTCTTTTGATAGAACTCTGCAAGATTGGAGTGGTGGGAAGAGCGGCAGGCATGGAAGCCAGGGGCGAACCAACCGGTCTGGTACATATGGTCAACTTCAGGCAGATCCGGGGAATCAAAACGCGAACCTGGGATTCCAAAGAATAACCTCCCCATCTTCTTCGTCGTCTACTGCCCCGTGATCATCTAGTGCTTCCCGGAAGGCGTCACCAACTGGGTCGTCATCTGTTCGACTCGTATCCGTCATCGCATCAATTTCTAACTCCATCTCGTGCCGTGAGACGTCCTGCGGAACATAAGGACTAATTTGATCGGCGACATGGGGCACCGGCTCGTAGATATCCGCAGATGAAATTGCGGAGACGCAATTATTGAAAGAGAAAGTATTCCCGTCTAGATGGATGGGGGTCTATTGATAAGATGCGTAAGTTCGGGTACTGATTCCCACATGTTAACTCAATTATCACCTCAGATTGAGCGAGCGAGTTGGCGTCCTTGAGTAAGTCCCAAATCCTCATTAGCTGTTCCTCGTTCGGATGAACCTTCTCTCGGCCATGGGGCGGCATTCCATTCCGCTGTCCCTCTGTTTCGTTTCCATGAACTGCATCCGTCAGTGTACCTCCGTCCACCAGAAGATCTCGCAATGGAAGGAAACCCTTTAGATCTATATCTTCGTCCAGTGGAGTCGTAAGGGGAGGTAACCTCGCCGACGGAAATATACCGCTCAATGCACTATAGAACTGGGCAAATTTAGCCCAAAAAAGCGGTAATCCGTTGATTAAAACTCCTCGGGTACCTTTCCCGGTGGGGCCGAGGTGTTCACCGTCGGAGGACTGCGCAGCGTGTAAAACATATTTAATATTGGCCACAAGCCACTTGCTCGCGATGCGCAGAGCGGGTAAGGTGCGTCGGAACGGCGCCGTGATACGCTGGGCAAGATCGTTTTCTGCAGCGTCTTCGGGAGGTACAGCAAGCTCAGCAGCGCCTATCTCGAGAAGGACACGATGGACCGCGATAACATGAGTCAAAATCTGTGATTCAACGACTGACGGATCTGGAAGTCCGCTTGATCTCCTATTTGACGGCGGTGATGTGTCGCGGATCATGCGATGTTTCCAGAGGGCTCCCTGTGAGAGGACGACGACTTTGGACACTGTTTCTATCGGAAGGATACGTTCTGATACCAGGCTCTGGAAGTCCTTCGCGACATCATCCGCGTGTGCGACTGGATTCATTTTAATCCTGTGTGATAGATTGCGTGTTAACGCTGAGAATTGTAAGAACTAAAATTGATATACTGACTTATCTGAACCTAATCGCCATAACGCATGCAATAGAACAACATTTTCTTTGAGATGCTCCACTCTCAGCCGAGGCGGAAGTTCTCCGGGTTCTGGCGTCGTCGTCGTCTGGGGGACGTCCTTTGCCTTTTTGGTTTGTTGATCAAGCGCTTTGTTAAGAATTTTCTTGACATTTTCCGATGCGGTGTCGTACGGTTGGCGGACACAAAGTGCTCTATAATAATGAAATAGGGAGCTGAACATGTCACCCTGGTAAAATGCGAGAATTGCGAGCTGATGGGATGAATTGCCCTCGTAAGGGACAAGAAGACGTGCTTGTTCGTAGCACTGAATAGCCCTGTCGTAATTTCGTGCCCGCGGGATTGAGTCAAAACCAGGTATGCCGCCTCTGCTACCCCGACCGCCCCGCTTTGCTGGCGCCTTGCCATCCTCGTGACCGGCCTTGGGACGACCACCAGCCTCGTTATAAAGTTCACGGTATCTTGCAATGTCTCCGAGACAAACGATGGCCTTGCTCAAGATCGCGAGTCTGCTCTCATGTTCTGCAGGGTTCGGGGCAGGCGTGCTCTCTTCAGGTGGGAAAGAGAAGTGATTACGTCCGTGATTCTGATTCGAAACACCGTTATTATCGCCTGATTCAGGGAGGCTCGGAAGGTTGGCGTCATCCGAAGGAGTCAAGATGTTCAGGGCAACCAAGACTGGGTAAGCTTCATGTAAAGCGAAGGATCGCTGGTATCGGACTACGAATTGGATCCAAAACTTTTCTTCGTCTGCAAGATATTGTCGGAAGCGTTGCATAAGCTTGCGATATTCAACGGGGCCATGACCACCTTGTCGTGGCTGGTGGCGAGGTGCGGATTGCAATGTTTGTTCGAGTGTTGCGAGGCTCTGCTTGTAGTGAGAGATGAACTGATAAGACGTCTGCATCCATAGATGCGTCTCAGCATCCTTGGACTCCTTTGCGTAAGGCTCGACCAGTAGCAGTCGTAGATGTTGTCGCCTCAGACTTTGTCAGATATGGATGAGAACGACCGGAATAGCCTTTCGAGAACGCAAGACAGCTCACTTCTTGCGACTAAACTCGACCTCCTTATCCCAAGGATTATGTGTTTTGAGCAGCTCTTTCAAGCCCTGATGTAAACCTTTGGCCTCTCTAAAGTGATATGAGTCCAACTGCCGAGGTAAGCGGTGAAAAAGTTGAGTACTTCGCAAGATGGGAAGCCGAGTCGGACATTGTTTGTGAGATTAAGAGTTATAAACCCATCTTCTGGTGACCCTTGTGTATCGATGTTCAGCACCTGGCGCTCGAGCGTGGACAGTTAATAGCAGCCGTGGGAAACGATGATGAAGGCTAGCAAAGCTATAGCTCCTCCTACTACTATGGCACAGCGCAGCGGAAACCCACGGTAGGACCAATAATTACGCAGTCATTGCCTTGCAGTGATATCGCCACCTTGCCACGGCGACCACCCATAGACACAGGGCCTATTGGCCATTTTTTCTGGTGGGCGGTTGTCCCGCTTGCTGTTAAAATTTCCGGCCATCATACACCCGACCTCTCGTCACGCCCCATTCCTGACGGTTCGCTTGGGTGCTGGTAGATAGCCTAGCGATTGTTGACACCGTCATCCAAGGACCATACTTACGAAAAACAAACGGCGAACACAGTCACTTCGGACCGGCCCACTGAAAGAAGTCATATGGTCGAGCCAGGGGGTGCAATTCTTCTTCGTTCAAGCGAGACACTGGAACTAGGGCTATGTTGTTGCAAAACCAACCCAGTGGCGGACCAGATCATGGAGGAGCTTGCACCCGCTGCTGCCAGAATAGACACCGCGGGATTGATATATCATATGCACAATCTCGATTTGCCAGCAAGTCCACGGCTCAGAGTCGAGGTCGTCACGTTCGATTCTCAAGTACTGCATTGGCATGGATCGCGGCATTTACCGAGGGGTAACTCGATCAATGAATACGGCTCTCACTGTCTATTAATATTGGCGTGTTACACGTCCAGGCAGAGTGCACGCTCCTCGCCCTCCGCGAAGTCTGAGCGCCGTCCGCAGGCTCGTCTCACACGCCGCTTTATTCGGCAGGGAGTCGCATGCGGGTATCTACAGCATCCGCACACGACCGGTCCCTCGTAATCAGCAGTACGAAAATCTAGAATGGGTAAAAGCTATAAATCTGGTTACTCAATCAGTGGTCCACCCGAACGCAAATTGATCCGCTCCTGTGGAATAAGTAAGTTGAATCTAAAAAAGAATACTATGTATTCCGTCCTGTGTTGAACATTAGAGTTGAGGTGCCCGCGCTGCGCCACGCATGTACTGCCAGTAGGCTGGCTCCGATTGAGAGGGCGTGGTTTGGTAAGGTTCTTCCTCTGCTGGATGTCGCACTTACTTACCTGTAAGTATATGTTGTGTGCCCTGGAGTCGACAATTTGCACTTTTCAGGTTAGATTAAGATGTATCCGGACTGCCATGTTTGGTCAAGAGCATGTCCAGCAGTATGCCCATCTTATATTGCTCGAAGGAGTTGGCCGCATGCTCAATAATTACTTCGATGCTCTCTATCAGTCATCGCCCCGGAAAGTAGAAAAGGCACGCAGACTCGTTCGGTCAACCCAGTTCTCAAAGCCCCCCCTCCATTCGCCGCGTTCACTCTCCCGTAGCGTATACCTTGCGTCGACCACCGCATACGTACCACCAGTCTCCAATCACACCACCATCACGATGCCTCCCTTCTACGAAGTCTCTGTCGCTTCTTTTGGGCAACCATCATCTCCAAAATCAAAATGGGCTATCGCCGTCATTTTCTCACCAAACTCTGGGCACTCGCTCGTATACCAGATCGTGGGTTCGGCCTCAGACTACAGTCTGGACGCGCCACAGTCGGTCACACTAAAGGAGGGGGAGAACGGATATGTGGGGAAAGCACCAGTCGGGTCAGTGGACTCCGAGAGGCTCCACCAGCTGCATTCCACTCTCGCTTCGATTCCTATCGTGCATGGGAATCCTGCGTGGAACTCTCACAATTGGGTCATGGAGGGAATATTAGCGCTGCGTAAACTGGAGGGCTACCATATTGATAAGCATGTGACATCCCAATGGGTGTCAGAACGGCTCGGTGAGAAGTAGGGGGAGAGTGTTTGGCTTCTGGCTTCTGGCACATGCGCTTGGACTCTTTTGATACCACAGCTCATAGATAGGGACACTGGAAACGTATAGTGTGATCGTGGATTTGTATTCTTTGGGTTGTTTACGGATCATTGTATGTTGCTTATGCACGGCTTTCTGCGACGGGAATTTCGGAGTTTCAACGCTTTTTAACCTAGCAATTATGGGGTGCGAGCGTGTGCGAACGTCTGCCAGGAACAGTCGAAGAAGCACTGTCTATCCTAACTTACTTGTGTCAGCGAACGTCATTCGAATCTCGATGACTCACCGAGGACAGACTTGATTAAGCGTTGACAGCCTCATTAATATTGTTGTCTGACCAGGGTAGACTCTTCTGGGCACCACTCTGACGCTAGAGGCCAATACGTGGAACCCACGGTTGTCAGAGATTGGCTCCCAACGACGACGGTTTCATGCCCTGATACGTAAATCATAGTGGTAACGCCTTCGCTCGCGATTGTGTCAGTCACGGTGGAAGGGATAAATCTGGACCAAAGCATCCGTGATCTTAAGGAATGGGTCCAGAAACTAGTCAGTGACAGAACCTGTGACCGACCTCTCGCACCCATCAACCCACCGACTCTTGGACGTTATGCGTTATGATCCATTCCGGGATTCAGATATGAATAAAAAGAGGGAAACTTCTTCTCACCCATGGAAGGTGTTGATCGATCAGGGTTAAAGACGTCGTAATTCCGTGCGTGAGGAATCCGTAGCAAAGGAGCGATCTACCATGTGTATCACGTTTGACTTGCGACTTCCCAGGGCTTTCTCCTCGACTGTGCAATTGATTCACTGGGAATGCCGTCCTGGAGTGATTTGGGAAGTCGGAAACAGTATCTCGTGCACGATTTGCAGGATCAACTTACGTTCAAGGTATCCGGAATAATTTTGTTGTTAGGGATGTTACCAGTCTTTCCCTGCTCAATCAGACTTTTCAACTCGGCGAAAGTCAACACGCGTATCTCTCTGTGCTCTGCTCCTGAGGAGGTCTGACCGTATTCATTTCCGCTCTGAGCAGGGAAGTGATTCAGGTCCGCGGTAGAACCACCCTGGGCGTCTTCGAGGCTGATATTGTGACCAGTAACGCTAACCCAACTTAATGAGGTGATTGTTTCTCAGCAAAAAGGGTTATCAGAGTCACACACCGGTTGAAGTAGAAGACCTTTGTCTTCAAAATAAGTTTCGATCTCTCATTGTCAGGCATCTGGTTCATTGATTCATGCGCAAAGATTCCAGAAAGACCTTGCTAGGAAACAGTGAGCCGTTGGATACGAGGATGATATACCAAACAAGCGTACCTGGAATGCTTCATCCGAGGAGAAAGGAAAGCTATGAAATTGGCAAAGAACACGCTGCTGCCGCCCGTCTCCCGGGTCGGGGGTCGGTGAGGCGTGATGACCCTGTGATGTAGACATTCCAGAAGAGTCGCTGGTGTTCACGAAGCGACGTAAATGATCTTGCGGTGTACTTGATCGAATTTAAGAACCTGGACGTATGGAAGTAGAAGAAGCGGCAGCGGACAATAACGCATTTGGTCTCAGTCGCAGCACTCGTCGATCACTTGGCGGTTATGTAATACAAGTCTCAGGTATTCCCCCCTCACCAAGTCTGCGTCGTCACCGTGAGTTTGCGGACTTGAAGAGGATAGGCGAGCTCGTTTGTCCACAACGAACTATGTCTACTAGTGTTAGCAAGATCGTGGCCGAGCGGAACCACCGTATCCTCTTAGAGCTCGTCTTGAAACCAGGAAATGGTGTGTACTCCAAGTTGCTCTCGTACCGCGCAAACCGCCGGAGACAGTACAAGCCTAACACCGCACTTTCCTCCCTCCCACAGATATCTGTGCAGACTGTAAAGCGCGTGCTCCGAGATGGGCTTCTCACAATTTGGGCATTTTTATCTGGTGCGCATTCGTTTATCCCTCTGCACGGCAGCAGATATTGACAGGTGTACAGCGTGAATTGTGCCAGCATCCACCGTAAAATCGGAACACACATCACCAAAGTGTATGTCAACTATCTTAATGCATGTCGGTTCCCCAGTTTGACACCCGCGTAGTAAGAGTATTACCTTGGATCAGTGGAGCAAGGAACAAGTCGAAGTCAGGCATTGGTCTTATCAGTTGAGGACAGCTAATCCTAACTAGTTCTACGCAAGGTTATGAAAGAGAAGGGGAACATCAAGTCAAACGTGTTGTATAACCCCAACGAGGCTCGCCACCCGCCCCCAACAAACATGATGGACTCGGAACGTGACTCCGAGCTAGAGAGATTCATACGTTGTAGGCGAAGCCCCTTCTCTGCCTTGAGTTTCGCTTATAAGGATTCTTCTAGCGAAATATGAGTTCAAACGGTTCATGGACCGAAAGTCTGGCTCTACTTCCCAGCAACCTGTGGCCGACCGGACAGCATCCATAACTTCTCGACCACGATCAACCCCACTAACAGACTCGGCACAAATCGAACGAAAGACGTCGCCTGGACCTCTCCCCCCTCCTAAAACACCCCAAAACCTGCCCCCGAGGCTTCATCTTTCGACGACCATACCTTCGCTGTCGCACACTGCGCCACCTCCCACTCGATCTATCTCACAGCCTCTCCCGCCACTGGCTAATTCCGATAAACTTACCACAGCACCTCCGCTAAGACAACCCGCGGCGAGACAATCCACCATACAGAAACCCGCAGGGCAAGTATGGGAAGACCTTATCTCACTGCAAGAACCTTCCCAATCTTCCTCACTTCCACTCCAGTATAGTCCGATGAACCCCACCACATCTTTCCCATCCCAACCGCAGGTTCCGGTTCAACAACAACCAACGACGCCCGGCAATGCTCCGAACCCGTTCATGAATTTATCCCTCGGCCAAGCCAACGCGACCACTCCACTCGTCGCCAGCCCGATGTCAGTATCAATACCTGGCCCGCAGCTTCCTTTCGTACCCCCCGTGCCTTTATCCAGTCCCGCCCTCCACCTCGGCACGACGAATCCATTCAACCAGGCACCGCTGTTATCGTCCCCAGCCGCGGGCATGAATGGCACCGCCTTCTCTACGGGCTCAAACCCTTTTTCGTCGTCGCCCATGATCGCGCCAATGGCCATGTCTACGCCCACGACGCCCTCTGCGCGACCGGTCATGGCACTTCCGACAGGCGCCCCGCTGCCCACATCAACTCTTCCGTACGGCCCATCGCAAACATTTACGCCAACGATGTCTTTCCTGCCTATTCCATTCGCCCCGGCCCCCGCCACGGCTGGCCTGGCGCAGAATTCCTTTGCACCAGTCAGTGCTCCGGGACAGATACCACTCTCAGCAAGCGTGGCGACGAATCCGTTTTCGGCGATGCAGATTGGGCAGGCAGGGTTTTCGGGGGCAACTCCTCAGACTGCGTTCGGAACGACGGCGTTCATGAGCCAGCAACAGAAACAACAATTGCACTCACAGCAGCAGCAACAGCAGCAACTGGGACCGACACATGGGTTTGGCGGATGGGCCGGGCTGGGTGCGCACGGGACATTTTGAATGTCGGATCGTTCGCTT
>JBBPQZ010000645.1:0-13162 GCA_038092795.1 Boletus rubissimus | reverse complement strand
AAGCAAAGAGTATGTACTTCATTTCATACACTTAGAGTTTAGAGCTAGGATTAGGGGTTATTGGAAATTATCGCATTTAGTAAAAAATGACCAAACATGCGGACAGTTTTTTGAGCCACTGTAAGTAGCTAGATTATGACTGGATTTCCCAATCTAATTTATTTGTTTCATTGGTTATTGCTTAGAAATTTCTCCCCTTTGTAGATCAGAAATTAAGCATTAGTTTTTTCTCCTTTTACTTTTATTTCCCTCACCAGTATGTGGAGGTGCTGTAAATAGTGGTCCATCTGAGGGGTTTATCTTGGTTCTATGCATTCACTACAATAAACCATAACACTTGGATTTAACTATTATGCTTTATTTGAAAGCTCATTTTACAGAATTTATCATTGTACCACTGGTCTTTGTAGACACCAGCCATTTCTATTACAGCAGCTAGTATGATAACCTTTGAAAACACTGTTTTTCTTTTACAAATAGCAAAAGATAGAGATACCTCTTCTTAGCTCTAATTACAGAAACTCTCATATTATTACACCATGTTTTTGCCAGGTCCCTATGATGTGGATAACCTCATGAATAAGATTTTGAAGCTCAACCTTAAGCAAGAAGCAGCCTTTGTTATGAAGAAGACAGCTAACCTAGAAAAATGGAATGGTGACTATGTAAAGTTTAGGTTGTGGTGGGTGTGAATCCAGCTTTGGGTTGATACTCAGCAATGAAAGTTGGATAAGCTCTAAGTTATCACAGTCATCTCTTGAATGGAGAAGAAGGCCAAAGTGTTTGCTCAGATTACCCTAGAAAAATATCTAGATAAAGAAGGAGAAAAGTGGCTTGATATATTAAAAACCCCTACCAGTAATCTTTTAGGTGAAAAAGCATGGTCCAGTTGGCCTGCACTTCAATGGAAGATTAAAGAATACTTTCAAATTGACATTCTTGTGCATAAGTCACTTAGAAAGCTTGAGCTTCTCAAATAGAACAGGTATTCAATTGACCTTTTTTACAGTGTTTCAAAGTATTGCAAAGGAAGCTAATCTAGATGACTTTCATGCTCTCATCCTATTGAAGAAGAAAGTCATTATGTGAATTTATATGTAGCTTTATTTCAACTTGCCACTAGATGACTTAGATGACTACAAGATTATTCTGGAAGCTCATCATGCTATTTGCCAAGCTTACAAACAAATAGTGGTAGAACCCAGCCCTATCAAACCATTTGCCCTATCCTATCCACATTCTTCTTATCCACCATATTCACCTCAGCAGTCTAATAGCAATTATCTCTCTAGACCCAACCTGCACTTTATGGCAGTTGGTACTTAGCCTAGTAGAGGAGTTCCTATGGAGATTGGTGTACAACAAGAAACCTAGCCTTGCAAGGAGACTCACAACTATTACAGCTGCAGTGTCAAAGGTCATATCTGGCCAAATTATCCTACTAATCCAAACAAGTGAATTTACTATTCTCCTCCAACCAATAGATAGCAAAACACCTGGGACTACAACCAAGGAGCTTACATTCCAATGCAACAACTACAAGCTCAGTACACCACTTCCTATATGGCACATTTACTTTCTACTCTACCAACTATTAGCCAGAAATCCTTTATTTCAGATGAAGTCAAAGCCTTCTATTAAGACAAGTTTGCTATAGAAGCAAAAAATGAGACTACTATGTCTTTAAATGGGCCCAGCCAATGAATAATGAAGGTGTTTATTGGCCCAAACCCCAAGTGTCTTTTTTGTCTTTTTCATCTCATGACTTACTATATTTTCTAAAATGTACTGGAGAAGATTTTTCTGTAATAAACTTAGATAGTGTATTTTCTAGGATTAACTGTCATTCCACAAGGACATCTCACTTGAGTGCAGCACTGGAATTAAAAGATAGTATGCTTGATTCCTTAATGTAACAAGAGAGGACTAGCATTCACTACAAATTCTTCAACTTCTTGACAGTTACATTATGCCACAGCACTTTGAACTACAGAGGGTCCTATGCTACCAACATCCAAACAATATATAAGAAGAATGGAATCTGGATTTGAAAGTTTGTCAAAGCCTTAGTCAACTCAGGATGCACTTATATCTCCATTGACAAAGAATATGTTCAACAACAAAGAATTTCCATCATTCCTTTACCTTATCCAGTCAAGATTGTCAACACTAATGGAAGCTTCAACAATATAGGATCCATCATATATTATGCCACTTTTATTGCAGGAATCAACAAGCATGATGAGAACATTGATGCTTATATCTCAAAGCTGAATTCCCACAAACTCTTTATTGGGTATGACTGGTTATATTGGCATACCTCTACTATAGATTGAATCAACCACCAAATAATGTTTCCACATTGTACACAGTACTACTAAGTTTTAGGCAGCAATTCCTATCAACCACTTCCATGTTCCACCACTTGCTCCTAGAATCCTATTCCCATAACCACCTGAGAAGAGGGACTTGCTAATTAGGTGTCAAAAACATGCAATGAAGATCTCAACATTTTTTCTAAAAAAGAATCTAAATGAATGCTGTTGTGAAAATCTTGTGATTATGGGGTAGAGCTCAAGGAAGACTTTGTGCTGAAGAAAGGTTGCGTTATTCCTCTTTCAAATGCTGAAATAGATGAGGTTAGGACATTCATTGACAAGGAACTCAAAAAGGAATATATATATCAGGCCCTCCAAATCTTCTCAGATGTCCCTAGTATTCTTTATTTCAAAGAAGAATTGGAAGAAGCATATGGTTATTGATTATAGATATCTCAATGAGGGCAGTATTAAGAATTCCTATCTACTTCCTCTGATTCAACAGCTTATTGACCAGATTAAAGGTGCTGACATATTTGCAGCCCTAGATCTTTAATGGGGCTATAACAACATATGAATCAAGGAAGGCAATAAATAGAAAGGAGGCTTTATTATGCCCATTGGAGTCTATGAGCCAATGGTGATGTACTTCAAAATGACCAACTCTTCTCCTACTGACTTGTATCCAAGAAGGGACAAGTGTAATAGAACACCTTTAGGAAGAAAACCCTTCATAGAACAACTAAAGGAAATAGATTCCCAATAACCTAGACTACTAGGACCCAAGCATATCTGCTATATCAGCTGACTAAGCCACCTAAAGAGATAAGTGCTAGTCTTGCCTAACCTGAATTTTCATCTCCTTAGTTGTGCAATAAAAATTGAGTTAATAAAACCTATCTGAGTGAATTAAGTGGACCATTAGTCTGATTTCCAGCAAAGCCTGGAACATATATATATCTCTACAACCTTACATTTTAACATATCTATGGATTTCTGCTAATATCTTTATATCTTTGCAGCCCTTTGATATACTAACACCAACAGGTACTAGCAAACCATTTCTTGGCAACTTTTTTAAGTTTAGCCAACATATCTTTTGCACAAACAAGTGCAAACAACACTGTAGTCTAGCAACCTACCCCAATTCTAGTGTGTGATCACTAAAAAATCACATTACTAGCCAGACCATTAGTTGAACCCATCTCAATTACTCTAGTTCATATACATTTGTAGAGGATTGGCGAACAAATGACATATTGTCCACACTAAGTTTATCACTGAATTTATCTAGAAGATATTTATCCCTAGCTTATAGTGTAACATCTGTGGGTAGGCAAAGCATAAGTCTAGGGAACCTTATTTTAGTTCTATTGCATTTGCCTACAAAAAAGACAATATGATTGTGAGAAACATCATATGATCTGGTCTAGACCTAATCATGTGATATGCCTTATGGTTTTAATCTCCATCTTGCTTCTATTCTTCATCAATTTCCACCTTCATTTCTGTCCTGTCATTTACACATATAATTCTTCCATCTACAGTGACTCCAAAAAGCATTCCAATTCCTAACCCCAAACTAGGACACAAAGTGCCCCACAATCACTTGTGGGAATTTCACTTAGCTTTGGTGGAGACAAATAATGTACAAACTCTTGGCTACAAATTATGTCACTGGGTCATGTGACCCAGGTCAGGGGCTATTGAGATATGTATATGTAATAATATCTCTCACGCATAGCATGGTCTGTGTGCACTCCTGTATACTATAAATGTAGACACTTTGTAATTGAACTCTCTAGTCTAATTCACCATGTTTATTTCACGTAATTATTGCCTTGGCCTTCTTGGTCATTATAGACTGAGCTGTTCAGAGAAGATCCCCATATCCTCATCTTGAGCCAGAAGTTGTGTACTTGTCATATCTCAAAATTTGTACAAGTTTAACTTCAGCAACTCCAGTGCTTTACGTGCCAACTCCAAACCTATCTCATCTACATTGCAACTCTGGACCTTCAAAGTTGTCTCTCCGTCTCATATATCCTGTATAGTGTATTTCCAATCCCTTTTCACTTCCGTCTACCCTGTACCCTGTCATCTCTATCCTCCCTGACTTTGTCATAGTAACCTGCTGATCCTTTCGGCTATATTTCTTCATCTCATTACTTATTCTAGAAAATACTCCTTCCCTCAAAAATACTCATACCCTCAAAAATACTCGGACTCCTGGACTTTACTACTCCATCTTCCATTTCTACTCCGTATATAAAGTCATACCAATAGGGCTTGTACTTCAGTTCAAATATCATCTTAAACTCACCTCCACCTCCATTAACTTCTGTCTGAGTCTTGACAACTTATCTCTAACCTATCTCTGATTGACTTCAGTTGTCTCCAACCCTTGGTCTACCTCCGACCATCTCTAACTATCTCTGCAAATCTAGGACACCAGACTCTGACAAGGATGCACTACATACAGTGAAGCCAAGTCCTGTTCTCTTTCCTTGGACATAACTCCAGAGTTCCAGAGTTCATACCAGAGTTGACCCGGTCTTAATAGTATATTCGAACTCATACTTGTTCAAGAGTCTACTCATGATGTCTGTATGTATCACTAGATCTAGAACCCATGTCATAGGTGCCAACACCAACTCATCTCCTTGTTTCAACCTTCTTAGCCTTTTCGGAAATAGTCATTGAGGTTCCAAACTTGTCAACCAATTCTGAAGCTTCTCTACTTGACACACCCCCATCTCCACTTCTCAAGAGCACCCTCATCCGCAATCTCCTACTCCAGGAGCATGTGTTGTCGAGTTCAACCTCGGAAAAGAAGCTTCTTCTTCTTCCCTATCACCTTCCAGCTGGCACCCGAGTGAAAGAGTGCCCGGCTTCCATATTTCCTCCAATGATGGCAATCCTCTAGATAACCCTGATTTCCCCAGAGATGACCCATCAGATGATGATGATTCTAACTTCCTTAGTGACAATGATGATCACCTCTCTGACTTTGATGATAAGCTCATTCCATGAGACACCCTCTCTCAGCTCACAAGTGCCATCAAAGGCCTTGCTTGTTTCTTCCATCGTCCCACCTCCGAATCTACACCTCACACCAAAGTCCAAAAACCAGACCAGTTTGACGGGACGGATCCTTGCAAACTCCGAGTTTTTCTTGTACAATGCAAGTTGAACTTCCAAGACTGGCCTAAGGCTTTCAGCACAAACTATGTCAAAGTTAACTTTGTGCAGTCCTACCTTAAGGACATGACGCTGGAATAGTTCGAACTAGACCTCCTCCAAATAGAAGACCCTGACCTCCATCTGGTATGGATGAATAACTTCATGAAGTTCATTTTGGAGCTTCAGATCAACTTCGGTCCTCACAACCCCGTTGGAGATGCAGAGCACCAGCTTAACCATCTTTCTATGAAAAATGGTCAATGAATTAACAAATATATAGTTGAGTTCAACCACATCGCTTCCCAGGTTCGAGGATATGAAGAAGGTGTCCTTTAGCACCATTTCTACAATGGACTTCCTGACCATATCAAGAACGAGATCTCTTGTGTCAAAAAGCCCCCTATGCTTCCTGACCTTTATTATCTTACCCAAGCTATCAATGCACACTATTGGGAGCACAAGTTCAAGATTACTCGTCAAGTGAAGCCTGCTCCATTCTCCTCTGCCAAACTCTCTGACAAACCCTCCACATCTGCATCCTTTACCTTCACTTATAACTCTGGTAGCTCCAAGGACTTTAAGGAGTCTAAGGGAAAGGCTGTCTCCACTTCTTCTTTCTTCCGAAATTCAACCTCTCTTTCAAACTTGGCAAGAACAGCAAGCTCACCACTGCTGAACAAAAATGCCACTTTGATGAGAAGCTCTATATGTTCTGCAGACATGCAGGACACATGGCCAAGGACTGCCTGAGATCTATGTCTCGTGTATTGAAAGGCTATGCCACTACCGCTACTCCAGAAGCCAAACTGAAGGCCTCCTCTGAGGCAAAAAAATAGACTCTGATCTCTGTAACTCTACACAGGAAGAGGTCATAGTGATTCCAACTATGTACCAAAGAAGATTTGTCTCAACATGTTTGCTCTCTCAGATTCTAAGTTACTCATACCATCAATTTCTCTCACTTCCTATCCCATTCCTCTTTTCCCTGCACTCATAGATTCTGGTTCCTTAGATTGTTTCATCAATATCACATTTGTAAATAAACATAGTCTTTCCACCTACCTTGTGCCTCTGCTTTAGCTCTGGTTATTCAACAGAACCACAAACAGCACCATAACTTGAGCCATCAACCTCTCCATCCATTTTCAAACTGGTGATATCACTCTGACGATGCTATATATCACTCCGCTGGATTCCTCTTGTTCTCTTATTCTAGGACATAACTGGCTTATCCACCACAATCCATTGATTGATTGGGTTTCGATCAGTATTCCTTTCCATGCATCCAAGCAGAGTTTGCCAGTACCCCTAAGCTCCCCTCCACAGCCTCCGGCTGGCCCGACTCCATCCAATGACCTGCATCAAGTTGAATTGATACATGGCCATGACAGAAGAATTCAAGGAGTCAAAATTCATACACTTCTTATGGTCAGAATTCCACAAAACTTTAGGGATGGATAGTCTATAGTATGAACTACCTTTTTCTAGATTTTCTCAATTTTCCCACCATTTTTTGGGGAGATATTAACTTATTTTTCCCATCCATTCTCATATAGTAATCAAACTTATAATTATACAGAAATTCTTTATATTTCATTTCCACACTACAGACTTGCCAAGTAGCTACCATTCCCACAATCACATGACCATGTACTACCCCTAAATGAGTCATACCTAGTCAGTATGAGTCAACATGAATCACAATAAACATTAGCATCCATAACTATCAAAAAGTGTACTAGATTTAGCTCAGCTTAGCATAAGTCAGCATGAGTCAGTATGAGTCATCATGAGTCATGAGCTAAAAATAGACTACCCCTGATTTGTAATGCATGAGTCAGCATGAGTCAGCACCAAGTCTATCAAGTCAGAGCTCATCCAATCAAAATGAGCCATTTGTAATCCTTTTGGCAATTGACAGCTAATTACTCGGCATTTCCTTGGCATTTGTAAGCGATTTGTAAGCTAGCACAGCCACTGTAAATATCTATATAAGAAGAGCCTTTCAGGCCACAAAAAGCAAATTCTGATCTCATAGAGATTCTTATCCACAAAGATTTGATCTCACAAAGAAGTTCTCTTTTACAAAGACTTTCTCACCCCATTCAGGAGTTCCCTCCACAGGTAACCCACAGAGGGCCTAGTGTAGGTCAATTCCATAGCTTTAGTACTACTAGATAGTTGTTAAGAGCAAAAGACTTATACTCAAGAAGGAATAAGTGAAATAGGATACCTTTAGGGAGAAAACCCTTTATAGGGCAACTAAAGGGAATAGATCCCCAACAACCTAAACTACTAGGACCTAAGCATATCTGCTATATCAGCTGACTAAGCCACCTAAAGGGATAAGTGCTAGTCTTGCTTGACCTGATTTTCATCTTTTTAGTTGCATAATAAAGATTGAGTTATTAAAACCTATCTGAGTGAACTAAGTGAAGCCTAGTGTGAATTCCAGCAAAGCCTGGAATATATCTACACCTCTATATCTTAGCATATCTACCGATCACTGCTAACATCTTTATATCTTTGCAGTCTCTTGGTTTACTAACATCAACAGGTACCAGCAAACTAACTCTTGGCAACTTTATTAAAGTTTAGCCAACATATCTCTTGCACAAACAAGTGCAACAACACCATAGCCTAGCAACCTACTGTTGTCTAGCTCCAAATTCTAGTGCATAACCACTAGGAAATCACATTACTAACCAGACCATTAGTCAAATCTATTTCTATTACTCTAGTTCATATACATTTGTAGAAGATTGGCAAACAAACCACGTACTGTCCACACTAAGTTTATCATTGAATTCATCTAGTAAATCTAGATACTGAATTCATCTAGGAGATATTTACCCCTAGCTTATAGTGTAACATCTGTGGATAGGTAAGGCATAAGTCTAGAGAACTTTGTTTTAGTTCCATTGCATTTGCCTACAAAGAAGACACTGATCTATTCAGTTTCTCTGACTGCAAAGCTCCTCTAACTGCAATTATTAGTGCCTCTGCGTTTGCACTGGCCTATTCCCTCAAGGACTCTATGCAGTTCAGTATGTAGATCCATCCTAAGGAAAGTGACCTCCACTCCACCTCCATCACTTCCAAACCTTCTGCTGACCTTGCCAGTGTTTCTTTGGAGTATTACAACTTCACCAATGTCTTTAGCAGAAGCAAAGCTGATACGCTCGCTCCACATTATAAACATGACTTGAAGATCAACTTGGAGAAAGGCATGTCACCTCCCATTGGTACTACATACTCTTTTTCTCCCTTCGAGCTTGAGTTTCTCTGTGCATTTCTCAATGAGCATCTTGCAATGGGGTTTATTTGACCTTTCTCTTTCTCTCATGCTGCTCCAATCCTCTTTATCCACAAAAAGAACAATTCCCTCCACCTTTGCATTAACTTCTGAGAACTTAACAAAATCACAAAGAAAGACCACTACCCCCTTCCCTGTATCTCCGACCTCCTAGATGCTCCAAGCCATGCCAAGATCTATACCAAAATTGACCTCTAGCATGCCTACCACCTAGTCCACATTATGGAGGGAGATGAATGGAAGATGTCCTTTCAAACACACTATGGCTCGTATAAGTGGCTTGTTATGCCATTTGGTCTTACCAATGCTCCTGCAGCATTTCAGCAGTTTGTTAACACTGTTTTTGCTGATCTTTTGGATGTTTGTGTTATAGTCTACTTGGACAACATCCTCATCTACTCTGCAGACCTTGCCTCTCACAAAGAGCATGTTCAGAAGGTCCTCTGGAGACTCTGCAAACATGGCCTCTATGCAAAACCTGAGAAGTGCAAGTGGTCCACCAATACTACTGAGTATCTCAGTTATTTCCTTTCACCCTCTGATCTCATTATGTCTTCAGACAAGATTAAGACGATACAGGAATGGCCAGAGCCTCGAAAGGTCAAGGACATTCAATCTTTCCTTGGTTTTGCCAATTTCTATCATCACTTTATAGTGAATTACTCTGACATTGTCATTCCTTTGACTTGCCTTACTCACAAAGGCACTCCATGGTCTTTTAGTGATGATTGCCACTCCATCTTCCACACCTTGAAAGATGCTCTTACCTCCGCTCCTATTCTTACCCATTGGGTTCCTGACGCTCTGATGGTTGTAGAAATAGATGCCTCTGACTATGCTATCGCCAGTATCCTCTTTATTCATTGTCTGGATGAGGAATTCCAGCCTGTCACTTTCTACTCCCATATGCTTTTAGCTCCGGAGCTCAACTATAACAGCCACAATAAGGAGCTTCTTGCCATTCATGAGTTCTTCTGGATGTGGCATCACTACTTGGAAGGCTCTGGCCCCCCCACCAATCACAAGAACTTGAAGTACTTCACTACTACCAAACTCCTGACTCACCAGCAAGCCTGGTGGTCAGAGTTCCTTTCCCAGTTCCATATGGTCGTCTGTTTTCACTCCGGACACCTTGGCGCAAAGCCTGATGCCTTCACTAGACACTAGGACATCTATTCTAAAGAGAGAGATAAGAACTATATTCATGTTAATCCCCATAATTTCCATTCCATTTTCATCCAAGAACAGTTTGCTGCATCCCTACCAGCTACCATTCTCACTGCTCTGGTCCTCCGGGCAAGCACCCTTTATAATGTCAAGCAGCTTCACAGCAACATCCTCTTTGCCCTTTCCTCCAACTCTCTCACTGAACTCCATATGTCCACCTCCGAACCTTCCAACACTCATTGGTCAGTCGACTCCAATGGTTTCCTCCATTTGGATAACCACATCTATGTCCCTGACTCTAACAACCTCCAACTCCACATCCTCCAATACAAACATGATTATCCCCTCTCTGGACATTTCAGCCAGAACTGGATGTTGGAATTGATTTGCTGTGAATACACTTGGCCAAGTATCAGGATATTTATCAAGGACTATGTCTCCTCCTGTACCTCCTGTGCCCACACAAAGGTTCCCCAGCACTGCCCTTACAACTCCTGAAGCAGCTCTCCATCCCCAAGAAACCATGGAACTCTATCTTCATGGACTTCATCAAACAACTCCCCAAGTCCTCTGGGTTCACAGCAATACTCATAGTCATAGACTGTCTTTCCAAACAATGTATTTTCATTCCCACTCATGACATGATCACATTCCCAGAGCTTGCCAAACTCTTTCTTCTTCATATCTTTTCAAAGCATGGAGTTCCCTTCCATATCACCTCCAATCAAGGAACCAAGTTTGTCTTTCACTTTTTCCATTCCTTAGGAAAAGCTCTGGATATCTGACTCCATTCACCTCCAGTTATCATCTGGAAGAAGATGGCCAAATAAAGTGGATGAACCAGACTCTCAAGCAGTATCTTCGCATCTATTGTAACTACCAGCAGGACAACTGGTCTAAACTCTTGCCCCTTGTGGAGTTCTCCTACAACAATGCCCCTAGTGCTACTACAGGTGTTTCTCTGTTCTTTGCCAACAAAGGCTATCATCCCAACATCTCTGTCTATCCAGAATAAGATCTCACCTCTGCTCGCACTCAAGAATACTCTGTCAACCTTGATATCCTTCATCAGTTCCTCCATGAGGAAATGGCCCATGCCCAACAGTGTTACTAAGGACCCACAGATGCCAAGCGAACTCCAGCACTGGATTTCAAAGTCAGTAACCAGATTTTCATGAAACCTAAGTACTTTCGCTCCACTAGACCTTTGAAGAAACTCTCTGAGAAGAACTTGGGACCATACACCATTATCGCTTAGGAAGGAACCCACTCCTTTATGCTCTGACTCTCTGACTTTGTGAAGACCATTCACCCCGTCTTTCATGTTTTGCAATTAGAACCCTCCATATCCAATGTCATTTCCAACCAGGTACAATCTCCTCCACCTCCAGTCAAAGTGGACAGAGAACCAGAGTTCAAGATCTCTGAGATTCTTAACTCCAAAATAGATCAATAAAGAAAATACTATAAACTACTCTACCTTGTGCAGTGGTCCAATTATGAAGGCACTAATGAAGAAACCTCCTGGCTGCTAGCCATGGAGCTCGAACATGCTTTTAAACTCGTTAATGACTTCTACTCCTGTTATCTGGACAAGCCCAGATCTCACTCCACATGATCAGACAAAAGTTCGCATTTCTATTTACAACAGACACTATTTACCACCTAGACCTCCTCTTCTACCTCTGCATCACCATCATCCTTCTCCTCTTCCACCTCTATTGCTGCATTTTCCTCCATCATCTTTCAGATGGCCTTGGCTATTACCTCTCCTACCTCTGCCTTCAACTCTGTCATGTCCTCTGTTATCTCCCTCATCACCTCACTCACCTCTTCATCCCCCAACTTGTCCTCTGACTCTGATGGCTCCCTCTCCCCATACACCATTGTTGTCTTGAGGTCAATTAGGCATGCCATAAAGGTGTCTTGCTCCTTCAATTGCTTGACTTGCACCTGCACTATGTCCCAGAGCTTCCTCACCATGGCCGTCATTGTTCATCCCACCTATGTTCACACCCTCAACGCCTCCACGAAATCTGCCTTATACAAGGACTCCGTGGCAGCACTTGACCCTTCTTCTGACTTGTCTGTCTGCCTCTTCTTTCTCACCGGCTGAGTAACCCCCTTTACAGTCCTTTTCTTCCTTTGCACTGGCTTCTCTGCCTCCTCTGTCCCTGGCCAAATACACTTCACCTTCACCCTCCAGCACTTCTTGCACGATGTCAGCTTCCTTGCCCCCTGGACACACTTGAGATTCTTAGTGATGCACCTGGTGCATGCCTCCACCTCCGACACCTCCCGTGCCTTTCCCTTACTCATCCTGGTGCATTGTTGCTGCTGCTCATGTATCTTCTCAGCCTTGGCTCCATCAGCTCTGCCATCTCTGATTAGAGTGTAACTTACTCTTTTCTTGGCCACTGCTTCAGCTGCCTTGTGCCTCACTTCCTTGCATGCTTTCTCCTCCTCCGCTTTCTTCCTCTCCTCCTCTGCCTTCCACCTTGCCTTCTTCTTCTTCTTTGCCTTCGATTGTTGCCTCTATTCAGCGAACTTCACCATACAAAGGTCATCATCATTGTTATTATTCTCTGCCAGGCGGTATCTTCTTTGTAGGCAAATGCAATGGAACTAAAACAAAGTTCCCCAGACTTATGCCTTACCTACCCATAGATGTTATACTATAAGCTAAGGATAAATATCTCCTAGATAGTATATGGTTTGTTTGCCAATCCTCTACAAATATATATGAACTGGAGCAATTGAGATGGATTTGACTGATGGCTTGGTTAGTAATGTGATTTCCTAGTGGTCACACACTAGAATTTGGGCTAGACAACAGTAGGTTGCTAGACTACAGTGTTGTTGCATTTGTTTGTACAAGAGATATGTTGGCTGAACTTAATAAGGTTTCTAAGAGTTAATTTGCTGGTACCTGTTGGTGTTAGTAAACCAAGGGACTGCAAAGATATAAAGATGTATATATGTTCCAGGCTTTGCTGGAATTCAAACTATGCTTCACTTAGTTCACTCAGATAGGTTTTAATAACTCAATTTTTATTGTGCAACTAAGAAGATGAAAATCAGGTCAAGCAAGACTAGCACTTATCCCTTTAGGTGGCTTAGTCAGCTGATATAGCAGATATGCTTAGGTCCTAGTAGTTTAGGTTGTTGGGGATCTATT
>JBBPQZ010000644.1:0-13173 GCA_038092795.1 Boletus rubissimus | reverse complement strand
TCTCACCGGCATTTGCCGCCATCATGAGTGGCGCTGCGAGGGGCACGCCAACCTCTCCCCAGCCAGTGAAGACAGACGTGATACCAGTTACGACCGATGCCGTCCCAAATGCACACGCTGTTCCGATGGTTGCACCCATCTTCCAAGACTCTTCTGGACAAAACTCGCGTGATCGATAGACAGCCCCTCTATCATAATCTACACGTTCGACCCAGCGCGCCTGGAAGTGGAGCGGGAGAGTTGGTAGGTGCGTCGTCCAGCGCTCTCCTGGCTGAAGGTTGTTCTTCCAGTGCGTGGGTGCGGTTATGAAGAAGGCAACGTGGATGGCTTCGTCGAGGTTGTTGATAATGGTGAGGTCTGGCATGTTTTTTTCTGTAGGGTGACGGGCGAGCTCGAGAAAGTGGGTGGGAGCGTTGCCAGGCTGGAAGGGTGGAAGAAGATCGAGTGCAGAGTCTAAGACGAGGGGAAGCATTCATATTTATCTGGCCTGAAATGCCTTCGACGATCCTCCTAAACAGGCCGGCGCAACCCCTATGGCCAGATTAGAGAAAACATGCAGCATCCATCCAACTTTATGGTTCGACATCGAAGCCAAAGAAATCTAGAACATTAGTCTTCAACCAGCGCGCTGGCGGTTCGCTATTGCGACACTGCCCCGAACCGAACATGAGGTAGGAAAAACCTTGATACGTCTTACAATTTGACGAGACCTGAAATAAAGTGCTTGAGCTCACGTCGCTTAAACTTCCTCGAAGACTGTGATTCCCCGGTTCAAAGCAGGTTCGACGTTTTCCGGAAGACCACGAGGATCGCTCTCGATCGTCGTTGTGCAGACGCTGAGCAACTCGAGGCTCGTTACTTGTCTGATTCTGATCAAGTCTTGCTTCGGTTGCAGTGGAATCGGAGAGTGAGTGTAAGTCGACGTTGACACGAATCGAGCGCCTTGGGTTGATTCGAGAAAGAGATTTACCTGATTCCAAGATAGGGTTTGCGGAGGCCATATGTAAGTGCGCTGCTATCAGCTGCATACTGATCGGTAGAACCTGGGATCGATTTCAGCCTCATGGTCACTGGCATTTCGTCGTCATGGTAGACCACAAACCACGGTCCATAGACATCGTCATACCCTACAAGTATGTGCCTGCGGTTGCATAACGTGGACCACACTAGACGACATACGCGCGAGAGCAGGCATTAACGCAGTGCTTTTGAACACAGGAAGAAATAAGGAAAATGGATAGATTACAATGTGACAATGGTGCATGTACGTCAAGACGCCAGATGTCATGCGAGCGAAGATGTCTTATTCTTGGAATATCTCGGATTTTTCTGACTTCGTGCGCAATTAAAGGTCTCGAACGTCCAGGTATCCATGTCATTGACCAGTATACCAGTCGAACTTGGCTTCGAGTTCCTGTTTGGTGCAGTTGAACTGTTGAAGAACATCTGGCTTGTGAAAACCGGAACACACGAGTGATGCACATTTCTGCACACCGGCCGTGACCGATGCAACTACCAGCAACTACAGAACGTACGTGACAGACACGGTTACGAGATTACGAGTACGCAAAAGACGACGGTTACATGATACACCGCGGTCAGGAGTAAGACTTCATCATTGGCGGGTCTTCTGGGTTCCCCCCGCAGAGGTTTCCTTGTCGACAATTTCAGTGGCTCTGAGATGCCACGGCTCAGGCCAGCCCTAAAATAGGCGTCAGAAGTATGAAGCATTCGTGAAAATGGAGACGTACAAAGGGGAGTGGCCTGTGAGGAGCTGCTGGGGCTTCCTCAATTCCAGAGGCACCAATGCGCCATTTGAACAAGTTGTCATGCCAACCCTTGAATAGGTGTCATCCGAGCGAAGCGTGCACAATAAAACAAACGTACGATGAACTGCTTAGGATCGGTACCCTGGTGGGTTCCCCCCGCTGAGGTTTCCTTGTTGATCTGCGCCCCCTCCGCCGCAGCTTTGTCACCGACGATTTGAGAAGCTCTGAAGTGCCATTTAAGTGAGGGATCATCCCAGCCGATGATTTCAGAGGTTCCGACACGCCATTTGAGCAAGGGATCATCCCAACCCTTAAATTATAAGTAGGTCTCATCCGAGTGAAGCATCCACAATAAAATAAACGTACAATGAACCGTTTAGGGTCGGTGCCCTGGTGGGTTCCCCCCGCTGAGGTTTCCTTGCTGAACTGCGCCCCCTTCACCGTAGCTTTGTCGCCGATGATTTCGGAGGCTCTGAAGTGCCAATTAAGTGAGGGATCGTGCCAGCCGACGATTTCAGAGGTCCCAACGCGCCATTTGAGCAAGGGATCATCCCAGCCGACGATTTCCGAGGTTCCAACACGCCATTTGAGCGAGGGATCATCCCAACTCTTAAATTATAAAGAGGTGCCATCCGAGTGAAGCGTGCACAATAAAATAAACGTACAATGAACCTCTTAGGATCAGTACCCTGGTGGGTTCCCCCCGCCGAGGTTGCCTTGCTGATCCGCGCCCCCTCCGCCGTAGCTTTGTCACCGACTATTTCAGAGGCTCTGAAGCCCCATTTAAGTGAGGGATCATGCCAGCCGACGATTTCAGAGGTTCCAACACGCCATTTAAGCGAGGGATCATCCCAACCAATGATTTCCGAGGTTCCAACACGCCATTTGAGCAAGGGATCATCCCAACCCTTGAATTATGAATAGGTATCATCCGAGTGAAGCGTACACAATAAAATAAACGTACGATGAACCTCCTAGGATCGGTACCCTGGTGGGTTCCCCCCGCCGAGGTTGCCTTGCTGATCCGCGCCCCCTCCGCCGTAGCTTTGTCACCAACCATTTCGGAGGCTCTGAAGCCCCATTTAAGTGAGGGATCATGCCAGCCGATGATTTCCGAGGTTCCAGCACGCCATTTGAGCGAGGGATCATCCCAACCCTTGAATTATAAATAGGTCTCATCCGAGCGAAACGTGCACAATAAAATGAACGTACAATGAACCGCTTAGGATCAGTACCTTGGTGGGTTCCCCCCGCTGAGGTTTCTTTGCTGGACTGCGCCCCCTCCACCACAGCTTTGTCACCGACAATTTCGGAGGCTCTGAAGTGCCATTTAAGCGAGGGATCATGCCAGCCGATGATTTCAGAGGTTCCGACGCGCCATTTGAGCAAGGGATCATCCCAACCGATGATTTCAGAGGTTCCAGCACGCCATTTGAGTGACGGATCCTGCCAACCAATGATTTCCGAGGTCCCAACACGCCATTTGAGCAATGGATCATCCCAACCCTTAAATTATGAATAAGTGTCATCCGAGCGAAGCGTGCACAATAAAATAAACGTACAATGAACCGTTTAGAGTCGGTGCCCTGGTGGGTTCCCCCCGCTGAGGTTTCCTTGCTGAACTGCGCCCCCTTCGCCGCAGCTTTGTCACCGGTGACTTCAGAGGCTCTGAAGTGCCACATAAGTGAGGGATCATGCCAGCCGATGATTTCCGAGGTTCCAACACGCCATTTGAGCGAGGGATCATCCCAACCCTTAAAGTATAGACAGGTGTCATCCGAGCGAAGCATGCACAATAAAATAAACGTACGATGAACCGCTTAGGATCGGTACCCTGGTGGGTTCCCTTCGCCGAGGTTTCCTTGCTGAACTGCGCCCCCTTCGCCGCAGCTTTGTCACCGACGATTTCAGAAGCTCTGAAGTGCCATTTGAGCGAGGGATCACCCCAGCCAACGATTTCCGAGGTTCCAGCACGCCATTTGAGTGACGGATCATCCCAGCCAACGATTTCCGAAGTTCCAACATGCCATTTGAGCGAGGGATCATCCCAGCTGACGATTTCAGAGGCTCTGAAGTGCCACTTTGGCAGAGGGTCCCCCCAACCCTGAAACAGATGTCATACGTGCGAAGCGCCAGTGATAACAGAACCATACGATAGGGGGCGGCTTCTTAGAACCTGCTACGGTGCCCTTCTGGGTCCCCTCCGCCACAGCTTGTTCACTGACGACTTCAGAGGCTCTGAAGCGCCATTTGAGCGAGGGGTCATCCCAGCCCTGGAACAAGTGTCATCCAAAGGACCGTCCAAAATAAAATAAACGTACAAGGCGCCACTTTGGATCGGTACCTTGCTGAGCCCCCGCAACGGAGGCTTGCTCACCAACGATTTCAGAGGCTCTGAAGCGCCACTTCAGCGAGGGGTCCTCCCAGCCCTGAAACAGATGTTAGCGGGGTGCAGTTTCCGCAATAGCAGAGACATACAATGATGTGTCCATGGGCCGACATAGTATATGGATATAGCAGATAAGACCTAGTACTGATGTTGTTCAAGGACTGTTGTGTTCACATTGGCCTTGAGCCCGTTCTTATACCCCTTCGTAGAGCAAATAAACCATCACATCTGGCCAGATGCATGACTGGTGACACATCCTCCGATCCTGACCGGCCTCGCGTTGACCCTCGGCGTGTTCGTCTGATAGAACGTAGTCATGACAAAATGTTTTCTTTCCGCACTGGGAGCTGTTGTTCTGATGCGCGGTGAGTGACAGCGTTTAATCGCTATGTTTGGGACAGCACCTAAGAAGGATCCCTGTGTCGGTGTGTCATGTAACGCATTTTCAATATTAAACCTTCCGAGAAATGAAGGAATGCAACTCACGACGCAAGACACCGATCAGTCATGAGGAATTAACTGGAATGATGGGCTGACAAGTATATATATCGAACACGAGAAAAAGCATACGTTTGTTCAGCGTGATCTGAAGTTGAAGTTTCTGTGGACAATAGTCCTTTGGAATGAAGTACCATGGCCGCATGCATGCACCCATCTGCATTGCATGCGTAGTAATTTTTAATTGGCGCCGCACATTCCAACTGGGCTACATTAGTTTCCCACACGGAGCGCCAGCCAATTCTGTACTTACGAGCTGGATATCCATTGCCCCTTCTACCACAACGCCCACGAAACCAACCCTTTCAGATGGCGTCGTCCAGACTCGGTAGCAAAGTGTTCCACTAAAGGTGTGTCCCGACGATCGGGGAAAGGAGGCTGTTGGATGCAAAGTTACGCCGATAGGCGATGCACGCGCTATCACGAGCGTTAGGAAGAACTCCAATTCAACACTGCCAAAAAATATCGAGGAACTTCGCCGTAAAAGTCGGCGAACGTCGTGGTATCAAAATCAAGCGCTGTTCCGCGGTAAATGATGTCCATCATGCATCATGACCCTCACTAACACTGATGTCGATGAATCACCAGGTATGTGCCGGCTAGTTCCGAAGAATGGAAGCAGATCCCTTAATCGCTGCCCGAAGTTACGCGGATCGATCGATCAATATTTGCTGTGTTAGTAGTATCATAGCATTTTGGATTGACGACTAAGCTAATTAGTTTTTGCTCCCGACTGCTACCTACGTGCGATGAGAACGAAAGTTCTTGGTCACGGATAGGTTCCCGGAAGAGACACTCGAAATGCCTATTGGTGATGTTTTACCACTTCTATGACAGGTCACAGCGCCAATTTACCGCCGTATCAAAGATTATTAAGAAAATTCTAGCGCCAGTGGAAGCTCGCCGTGGAATATCTCGCAAGGCCTCGTACATTATGATAACATAAGAATCAGTTACTCTGGAGCTACGCCTGACACGAAAGAACCCTGAAACATTGTCTCAGAGTAGTCGCTTGAATTTGCAAACTGACGAACCAGGCCTAGATCTCTGTCCGTCCCTTTCGCCACTCTACACCTCACAGTAGTAGAGTGAACCGCCGCAACGCTGATTGGGATGGAAAGTTATTCCCTAAATCTCTCTTGATCCGGTAAATACACATTCAATGATATTTCATCTCCTCTATGGTTCTATACAGCTTTTGTAAAAGGGGTTAACTACTCCCTTGTCATGCCCCGAGGACTGCCCTGATTGATTGGAATGCAGGCCCGTAGAATCACCACCTTCGGTCACGGAGAAAAGAGGGCCAAGATGTCATCGGATAGGAAGAATGCAAGCTTAGTTGCAGCGACTGCTTGACTCGGAAGGTATCGAACCGAGAAGCTGAGTTTTGAAACTAAGATAAAATTCCTCGCATAGCATCAATACCTTACTCTCATGACATTTGAATCGTATACGTTATACTACGGAATCATGCTAGGCATTTCTGTTGTGCCTCTTTCAGCCTCGAGCTTAGCCTCTGCCCTTTCCTTGGCGATCCGAGCACGGTAGGCAGCTGTGCTCCCCGTGTTATCCAACCACCATGTGCCCCAAGTTACAATCTATGAAACACATACAATGCAATCCGGGTCAACGAAGGAGGCGGCAGAGACAAAATTTGACATCACCTTCTCGGCTGCTGGCTGGCCCGCGAACGCGGACTTGAACACAAGTTGTTCTGGCATCAAATCGTACTTGGAACGATCGAGAGGCTTCGACATCAAGTATGAACATCCACCATCATAACTGATGTCAGCCATGGCACTCACTTTGGCGAGTTCAATGGTTGGTGCTTCTGCACCGCCCTCTGCATTGTTTCTAGAGCGGACGGGTGTGAGCAAACCGCACTCTGAGCAATACACGTCGTGCATCGTCTCCGCGCCTTGCTGCCCGTTCTTGAGTGAATTGAACATGAACCGGCGCGTGTGGACTCCTCGTCGAAGTGCTGTCCATACCCTGATGTATATTGCCAGTTAGTACCGCCAAAAACCAGTGAAATTGAGTATAGCACTCCGAGAAACGACGCACCAGTCGATAAATTCCGTATACTTTCCGCAGCCTTCACATGGGACCGGAAGCCCAATCACTTTTGTCCCACCCATCCCCGTCTCCTGGAAATCGTGGCCGACGAAGATTTGATTGAGTCTGAGGTATTCGTCCTCGGTGATGTACCACAGATATGTCTTCAGGCCTCCTTCGTGATAATAAAGGAGCTTCGTGGGGGGTTCGATCTTGCGGCGTGCCTGTAACATAGTTGTCGTGAAATGATAGTAGCCTTTTGTAGTGGGGGAAGGACTTACAGGAAGGAAGGGTACGTCTTGGTTGTTGATGATTGGCATGTTCTCACCTGTTGCAACGTCGAATGCCACGGGCTGTAATCAAACGATTATATGGTAGTGCAAAACCTGTGAAGTATGTCTGATCTCAGATGAATGGAATTTGCACCGTGGGTAGCGCACCATAACCCCGAATACGCTGACATCAGACCGCCAGGGGCGATTTGAAAAAGGTACGGAATACTAGAAAGAAGAATTGTGGAGGACCCTGGACCTTCTAAGAGAGTGCCTGAATCTCGGCGCCACGTCCAAGCGGTCATCTAATGGCGCCTGCATGTTGCCTATACCTTGTTATCATGCAGTTTTCCCTCCTTGATTATCGTGTCCACGTCCTAGCGGAATACACCGATTACTGGTACTGAGCTGGACGGCGATTGGACCTGGGCTTGAATACTACCTCAGTGAAAGGTAAGCAAGGAACGTAATTTTGATTCCACTCACATGGTTTGATGAAATTTCTTCTACAGTGGGTGAAAGAGCTTAAATGGCATCGGAGGCATAATGAGCTGAAGAAGCGACTCAGGACGTCTTAAGATGAGAAATGGCGATGCGGAGAGTAGATGAGACCTGAAATGAACTCCCAGGGGTATTATTTCGGAGACAGCACGATTTCCCGCTACGGATTCAGTGACAGAAAGGGAGGCGACTATGTAATCGCACAATCCCCCATCCACTTTACTTGCTCACGACACTTTGCCGGTATGCTGGACCGGGCACTGAAAAGTGTCTAACGCTTTGGTCTGAAAGATATGGCTGCCGGAAAAAAAATGTTGTGCCAACGTAGCTGCTGTCGACATTGAAAATTGTGTCAGATGCTCCAACGGCACTAGCCTGCTACCTTGATGTGATCTTGGCAGTAAAGATTGCAACCTTGCGTCTATGTTCATGTAAATGCCGCCTCTATGCTCATGGGGTTGGGGGAGAGCCCGTGGAAAGCCATGGCATGTAGTGCACGGCAAGACTGAGTCGTCGAGAACCAGAGCCTCAGAGGGAATGCATAGAAAAATCTTAAAAATGCATTTTCGCGTTCCGACGAAAACACGTCAGACAGACGTGCATTTCGAAGCACAGATCTACGTGCCAGAATGGCAGAACCCTCCCTCTAGTAAAGGGTCCAGGAATTTCTGCCTAGTCTGGCCCCTGCACAGAAGCGCAAACAGATCTCTGAAACTCCGACGCTACCAGGCTTGACTCTTGAGGTGACCTCGACCTCACCTCGCGGCAGCACTAACTTCTCACTGAGAGTCACTTTACAGACAACATTGTAAAACGACTGACTCCGAGCCCCCGCAGGATGTGTACGCAACGAATCTACACCAGAATCGGGGGTATCCTTTCTGCGCTCCCGAGCCAAACAGCGTATTCGAATTGTACAACAAGGAGGGGTTGCAGATTGGGGATGTAGGTTATGGCAATGACTATGGGGAATTCATCTTCCTTTTCAACGTAGGGTTTACCCTCTCCGACAAGTTGCGTAAGGGTGGTGTTCCTCCATACGAACCTGTCCGGTTACAGGAGCCATACAAATGCTCTTCCCGAACACCACTTGTTCATGACTAGCGTAGAGCGGGGCATGCAGACTGATGCAGTCAAGGTACCCTTTTATAAGCGTAGAGGCGTCAAAAATCTGACTTAATATTCTGAGGGTAGCTTACGAATTCACCGCAATCGCCAATGCAGGAGCCATACTTATCATCCCATCCGGTGCTACCCTCTCTGAGATCCAGAACAAACAGTATTTAGAAGCGTTTCGGATGATTGCTGCACAATATGCTTTTCGATGGTGTGAGTTGGCCGAGCGCGATTCCCTCTACCTGGTTACTAAGTACATTTGAGGTGGACCGGAGACCTGGGCCCTCAGAATAACACTACGAGAACCAAACCATCTTTATAAAAGGTTTCACGATGACAGTGAGGGCGACGCAGTCCGAATCACGAGGGTTGGTACAATCATTCGAAAAACTACATTCGCAAAGGCTAATCCATCATCCAGCCAATCGGACAAGGTTGGAACGGTAAACACACGGATATCACAGTATATTGATTGTTTCCGCCAGAATCCTCAAGCTCGGGTGACCATTACCCATGACAACGAATGGATTGACATGCTGGGAAAGGCATGTTGTTACGTCTGTGTACGTCCACATGTTGACCATTCATCGACATCTAGAAAGGATTGTCCTTTTCGGACCTGACGCAAGATGGGTCACTCTGGGAGTTTTGGCAAAAGAATACGCTTGTCGCTTTGCATCTACTCATGAACAAGTACAACGAGTCGTACAGCTGGTAGGATTTTCTCATTCCGTTACTACCAGTTGACTTATCCCATATTACATCACAGTAATTGAATGCCTCACCAACGACACCCCCCCTGAAGCATGTCCGGAGGAAATTCTCGCACTCCAGGGTCGTTCGGTATTTAAAAAGTGGCTACATAGGAAGGGTGACAAGGACCCCGCTTCACACAAGCTCGATCTCGCTCCCACAAAGTCGCGTCGGCCTGCCAATCGTCCGCACGTTCGACCCAGCGCGCCTGGAAGTGGAGGAGAGTTGGCAGGTGCGTCGACCAGGACTCTCCCACCTGAAGGTTGTTCTTCCAGTGAGTAGGTGCAGTTATGAAGAAGGCAACGTGGATGGCTTCCTCATGATTACCCACAGTCTACAGTCCACAGTCCACGGTCCACAGACACCACCGTTTCCTACAAGGCGGAAATATCACTGCACTGACCTTATACAACAGCAGCTCCATATATGTGCTCTCGTTGAGTATGTGCCTGTGGTTTCATGACATGATCCACCCTAGACGACGTACGCGCGAGAGCAAGCATCAACGCAGCGCTTCCGAACACGACAAGAAATATGGAGAATGAGCAGATCATAATGACCAATAGTGTATGCATGTCAAGACGACAGACGCCATGCAACCACAGATGGGCCTTATTCTTGGAATATCTCGGATTTTTCTGATTTCTTTCGCAATTACACTTTTTCACTTGATTCTTGGGTTTTCTCGTCGGCATTGCACTCTGAAATGCCTCGCCCTAAACTTTGGTCTCGATCAGTAGCGTCCAAGATGTCATTGGCTGGTATACCAGTCGGGTTCGGCTTCGAGTTCCTGTTCGGTACAGTTGAAGAACATCTGGCTTGTGAAAACCGGGACACACGAGTGATTCACATATCTGCACAGACTACCAACAACGTGCATGACAGACATGCTTACGAAATTACAAGTACACAAAAGACGACGGTTGCACATACACTGCGGTCAGGAGTAACACTTAATCACTGGTGGGTCTTCTGGGTTCCTCCCGCAGAGGCTTCCTTGCCGACAATTTCAGCGGCTCTGAGATTCCACGGCTCAGGCCAGCCCTAAAATAGGCGTCAGAAGTATGAAGCGTTCGTGATAACGAAGGCGTACAAAGGGGGGCGGCCTGTGATGAGCTGCTGAGGCTTCCTCACCGACAATTCCAGTGGCACCAAAGCGCCATTTGAGCGGGTTTTCATGCCAACCCTTAAATTATAGATAGGTGTTATCCAGACGAAGCGTGCACAATAAAATAAACGTACAATGAACCGCTTAGGATCGATACCCTGGTGGGTTACTCCCGCTGAGGCTGAGGTTTCCTCGCTGATCTGCGCCCCCTCCGCGGCAGCTTGCTCACCGACAATTTCGGAGGCTCCAAAGCGCCATTTACGCAAGGGATCGTTCCAGCCCTGAAACTGGTGTCATCCAAACGACCATCCAGAACAAAAGAAACGTACCATGGGCCACTTTGGATCGGTGCCCTGCTGAGCTCCCGCAGCGGAGGCTTCCTCGCCAACAATTTCAGAGGCTCTGAAGCGCCACTTTGGCAATGGGTCCTCCCAACCCTAAAATAGGTGTCATACGTGCGAAGCGTTAGCAATAACAGAACCGTACGACAGGAGGGGGCCTCCAAGAACTGGCAGCAGAGCCCTGCTGGGCCTCCTCCGCAGCTTGCTCACCGACGATTTCAGAGGCTCTGAAGCGCCATTTGAGCGAGGGGTCATCCCAGCCCTGAAACAAGTGTCATCCAAAGGACCGTCCAGAATAAAATAAACGTACAAGGCGCCACTTTGGATCGGTACCTTGCTGAGCCTCCGTAACGGAGGCTTCCTTGCCAACGATTTCTGAGGCTTCCTCACCAACGATTTCAGAGGCTCTCAGGCGCCACTTCAGCGGGTCCTCCCAGCTCTGAAACAGATGTCAGCAGGGTGGAGTTTCCGCGATAGCAGAGACATACAATAATGTGTCCGTGTGTCGACATAGTATATGGATGTAGCAGATAAGAAACAGTGCTGATGTTGTTCGAGGACTGTTGTGTTCACACCGGCCTTGAGCCTGTTCTTATACCCCTTCGTAGAGCAAATAAACCATCACATCTGGCCAGATGCATGACTAGTGACACATCCTCCGATCCTGACCGGCCTCGCGTTGACCCTCGACGTGTTCGTCTGATGGAACGTAGTCATGACAAAATGTTTTCTTTCCGAAATAGGAGCCATTGTTCTGATGGCGCGGTGAATGTCATCGTTTAATGATTCACTATGTTTGGGGCATCACCTAAGAAAGATCCCTGGGTCGGTGTGCCATGTAACGCATTTTCAATATTAAACCTTCCGAGAAATGAGGGAAAACTCACGAAGCAAGACACTGATTAGTCACGAGGAATCAAGGACGGGCTGACAAGGATATATATCGAACACGAGGAAAGTACACATTGATTCAGGTTGAATGGGATTTTTTTTGGAGAACAGTCCTTTGGAAAAGAGGTACCATGGCTACACGCACGCACCCGATGATCTGCTGTGTGCGCAGTAATTTTTGATTGGCGCTCCACATTCCAACTGGGCGGCATTAGGTTCCCACACGGAGCGCCAGCCAATTCCTGTACTTACGAGCTGGATATCCATTTCCCCTTCTATCATAACGCCCAAGGAACCGCAGTCCTGTGACTGATTATGAGACAATGCTCTTTCACATATTCACTCACCCTTTCAGATGGGTCACGTTCAGTTCGCGTCCAGACTCGGTAAACATATGACATTATTCCACTAAAAGTGTGTCCCGACGATTGGGGAAGGGCAGCTGTAGGATGCAAAGTTACGCCGTATCATAGGCGATGCAGGCGCTGTCACGAGCGTTAGGAAGAACTCCAATTCGAACAATAACGAGGAACTTCACCGCAAAAGTCGGCGAACGTCGGGGTATCACTGTAGATCAAGCGCCTGGCACCGGCGCTGTTCCGCGGTAAATAATGTGATCATGACGCTCACTAGCGTCGATGAATCATGACGTGCCGGCTAGTTCCGAAAAATGGAAGCAAACTTAATCAATCCTAATATCGCTGCCCCGACTCACGCGGATCGATCGATCAATATTGGCTATGTTAGTAGTATCATAGCGTTTTAGACTGATGACCAAGCTAATTAGCTCTTGCTCCCGACTTCTACATGCGATGAGAAAGTTGTTGGAACCTACTTGGTATAGGTTTCTGGAAGAGACACTCAAAGTGCCTATTGGTAAGGTTTTACTACTTCTATGACAGGTCATGGCGCAAATTTACCACCATGTCAAAGATGATTAAGAAAGTTCTAGCGCCAGTGGAAGCTCACCGTGGAATATCTCGTCCACGCCTGACGTGAAGTACCCTGAAACGTTGTCTCAGAGTAAGACCTGATTGGTCGCTGGAATTTGCAAACTGACGAACCAGGCCTAGATCTCTGTCCGTCCCTTTCGCCACTCTACACCTCACAGTAGCAGAGTGAACCGCCGCAACGTTGATTGGGATGGAAAGTTATTCCCTAAATCTCTTAATCCGGTAAATACACATCCAATGATATTTCATCTCCTCTCTATGGTTCTATACAGCTTTCGTAAAAGGGGTTAACCAGCCCCCTTATCATGCCCCGAGGACTGCCCTGATTGATTGGAATGCAGGCTCGAGAATCACCACCTTCGGTAACGGAGAAAAGAGGGCCAAGATGTCATCGGATAGTAGGAGGAATGCAAGCTTAGTTGCAGCGACTGCTTGACTCGGAAGGTATCGAGCCAAGAAGCTGAGTTTTGAAGCTAAGATAAAATTCCTCGAATAGCATCAATACCTTACTCTCATGACACTTGAAT
>JBBPQZ010000643.1:0-13191 GCA_038092795.1 Boletus rubissimus | reverse complement strand
TCACAATTGTCGCGGAAGCGGTGAAGACATTTGGACACGACGCGTCCGGTGAATCACCGATTGTCCCGCAGCCAGCATTCTGTCCACAATCCGCGTTCCCACCGTATGAGAGTGGTCATCAAACGCACAATTCCACACAATCGTCTTCAAATCACTTGTACGACTCCTTCGGGGCTAGTGTAGACTCGAACACAGAACTCTTCAATGCAGAGCAAGCGCCGTACAAGTCCACTCGGACTGGGGTGGCTCCCATGGTATTGAACGACATCCTCCCTCCTGCGGAGCTTAGTCGCTACCCCCGCATCATTTCGCCGCAGAGAAACACCAAGAGACCAGATGTTAATTTTCAATCCAAGAAAATCGTTCATCCGCCACCACGCACGGCTAGCCTTGGTCCTCGTGTTCCTCGTGTTCCTCGCGTTCCCTTCGTGACAGAAGACACTCGGCACGAGCCTTTTAATACTTCCTACCGCCTCGCTCCACAACGCCTGAGTGCTCGGAGTTGTATGACCGTGGCTACCGTCTGGTCACAAGCGACTGGATACACGATGAGCCAGTCCCCAGACGCAGAGAGCCAAGAAGCATACCGGCAGCTGGTAGCTAACGCGTCCGTCCCTGGAGTGGTACTGGGCAATCAAGCAGATGTGGGAAGGGCGATAGGCAGACAGGCAGCTCCTCCAGACCCTCACGCTCATCCCAAGACGCTTCTCCGCATCACGAATATATTGAGCCCGAAGTCTCACAATAGCGGGCCCTCTACGATGACATATTTACCCAACGACAACGTTGTTTGAGAGACACCTCTCTGGATATGATGTAATTGTACTTGGTTGCATTATTATTTAATTACTTACGATAATAACGGTTCGTTGCTCGTGTGAGTTTTGCTACCCAGCTGGCTGCATCCTCGCAAATACGACTCGATACGGCTCGGTCAATCCATCCATGGCATTTTCACACCTCAGCACGTATCTTAACAGGTCTACGAAATACCTCGCCGATGGCGCTGTCAAAAGCACGTCCAGTTTACCTCCCTACGCCGTGCGGTGTTTGACCCCTCGACCCACGGCAGTCCTCCGCATGGATGGCGCGAGCCCACCCAGCCGAGCACCCATCACTCTCCTGAAGCTTCATAGGCAAGAAGAAGTCAAAGAAATCGCGACTGGATGTGACGCAGACATTGGCGGGACTTCCACTCTCAATTTCGCGCTGGACGAGTCTTTGGAACGAAACAAGGGTAGCGGAAGCCCCGCCACCGCTCGTTTTTGGGGAGAGATGAGGCTGGCAGTACGGCCAGAGTTTCAGGGGAGGATCCGAGGTGGTTATGCAGGGTTCAGGACAAAGGTACGCATTCAGGAGCCCAGAACGGAACCCCCCCTCCTCTCTCTCTCTTTTTGTCGTGGGGGAGAAGTCGTCCCTGTTCGTAATAAAGCGAAATGGTGATGGGTGGCCTTTTCTTCTTCTTCTTTTGATTGCTTTAGACGCGACCGTCGTTGTTTGGAGAGATATGCGACGACGTGTCGAGCCATCAATACCTCGCATTACGATTATGCCTCTGCGGAGATGCCCGGACGAGGAATTCCTACTACGTGAACTTGCAGACGGACGGCCCCGTCACGACAGACCTTTGGCAACACCGCCTATATTTCAAACGGAATGATGGCGGCTGGGAAGACATCTTTGTTCGTGATTGCGTTTTTTGCTCAAATATGAACTACGTCCATGCTGACGTTGATGTCCATGACAGATCCCTTTTGACAATTTCGTTCTTACAAACACCGGCGAATTGGTTCAGCATCAGATAACCATGTTTCGCCAACGCATCCGAACCGTCGGCATTTCAATGTTGGGAGGCAACAGCGGAGTGTCGGGATCTTATGACCTCGGGGTTCATTCGATAAGAGCTGTCAACGAGGAGGACGTTTCTAGACCCCCATGTGAGTTGCCACCTCTGGATCGACAATTCCCTAACAACCGACTTTATGACTAGTGCTCGAGAAAGATCCTTCTCAAGGCGCATGAGTAGCAATTAATTGTGTTGGTTGATCACACTGCTTCCGTTCCATACTATTGTACCCGCTACGTCAATACAGAATGAAGGATTGTTCACGTTTTAATGGTGGCACAGGGAGCATAAGCTATATGTACAAGTGCAATCCTGCATAACTAGGGAACGGAGAGGATGAAGTGCGGACCTCTAACGACAGTGACCGCATGGAATATACAAAATCCCCAAGGAAAGAAAGCAGGTTAAAAGTAGGTTGAAACGGTAGTAGCTAAAAAAATACCAGGGAAAAAGATTCCAAAGGGTTCCCCAGATATCAGACGACCACGCAGCCACCACAGCATCCGCCGTGGTCACCCTCGCCCGAGTCTTTGGCACTACCGTACACGCCAGGTCCACCCGTGCCAGTATTAGCCATCACGGGCCGCCCTGTTTGTTGTTCCTACGTTGTTGTGTCAGGCACGATGTGAGATTTCAGCGCAGCAGTAAATTTACCTTGTTGTATTTCCTGATCTCGCGCACGAGGTTGCTGAATGCCTCGTCGACGTTGATACGCTGCTTGGCCGAGGTCTCGATAAATTTGCAGCCAAAATGTTTGGCGAGGTCTCGGCCCTCTAGTAGGTAAATGTAAAGTGAGCAGGGCCCCGGTGGAAAGAACATGTCGCCGTACCATTCATGCCAACCTGGCGTTCATATTCGAGATCACACTTGTTGGCTACGACGATGACAGGGAAAGAGTCCTGGTCTTTGACACGGAGAATCTGTTGGTGGAATGTATTGATTTCCTCAAACGAGTTACGCGACGTGATGGAGTAGACGAGGAGGAAACCTTCGCCTGTGCGCATATATTGTTCACGCATGGCCCTGTGTATGGCAAACGCTGATTATTCTTTGAGCGACGCGACTCGTGCGGAGTGGACACACCCGTATTCCTCTTGTCCGGCAGTGTCCAGAACGTCGAGCAGTGCGACCTCGTCATCGATGACACACTGCTTGCGGTATGAATCTGAGGACATGGGAATAAGAGCGCGCTTGAAACAGACGAGAAACTAGGTACCCTCAATAGTCGGGTCATACTCGTCGACGAAGTGGCTTTGGATGAACTGGATGGTCAGGGCGGATTTCCCAACACCTGAACGATGGATCCCTGAGAGGATGTCCGAGAATAAGTGTCACAAGGATGCTCACCACCACCACCGACGACAACGAGCTTGTACTCTCTCAAGAATTGTGCCTGGCAGCGGAGTCAACACTGGGCAGGGACGAGGAGTAGACGGGCGTACTCTGGACATGGCACCTCGCGCACGAAAAGTAAACGGACAAGAAGGGACCGGGGATGGAGGATGGAGGATGGAGGATGGGTGAAAGGTGCAGATAATAAGTATCTAAGTAGTGCTCCACAGGACAGTGATACTCCCGTTATAGTCTTATAAGCTCAAACACCAAATAAAGCCACACCAACTTTCACACACAGCATTATTTATCGTGTCCAGTGCTGATGAGATGATGATTTGATAGCATCCAAAAAAAATACATGTTTCACTTTGCGTAGCGTTCTATCCTCGTCGGCCATCAGAATGCGTAATGTTTCACAATTACCTTGCTCGTAGTCCAACTATCCTCGAACAACTTGACAGCGGATTCGGGCAAGGGACTGTCCACACTATGAACCATGTCATCACTCAGCAGATTTGTAGGGCTCGACAGGGCTCACCTATCGCGCAGGTTCGCCTGCAGCTGTGGAATGTTACTCGCACCTATGACCACCGCGTCCCCGTGCTCTGGCCTGAGCCCTGAGTGGTGTTGGAGCCATCGTAGAGCGGCATTGGAAAGAGAGATCCCTTGAGCATCCTGACGAACAGTGGTCGGTTCCCCACGTGCAGGAAACATGGAATGGACAGCTCACAAGACCCTCTTTCAACCTCAACACTATGGGAAGAAGCGGTTCGTACTTGTCTCGCAACAAGCCCGCGATCGAAGACAGACTTGGGTCAAAGCGACCACCGGGTGCATTCATGTCGTTGACTGAGAGGAACCTAGTCGTAAGAACACCGCTCCTGCAATGTGTACGCAGGAATCAGTATATCGACGGGGCCCTCAAACGTCGGACACAACATACGCCAGCGGGCTGTAGGCATAAAATCTGATGCCAAACTTGCGCAGGCATGGGAAGAGCTCGAGCTCGACTCCGCGTTCGAGCGCATTGTAGACCCCTTGGTACACAGTGGGCTTCAACCATCCGCGTTCCGACGAAAGGGTAGCGATTTCTGCTACCTCCCATGCGTTGAAATTGCTCAGTCCGAATTCTTGGCTGTAATTATAAATTAGCTATCAAAAGGTGTCTTGTAATATCGACACCGACAAATGCCCTTCTTTGTGTAGGGTGTTGATCGCAATCAGTGTCTCCTCGATTGGAGTGCCTGAACGGTCAGGGGCATGGAGATACAATGTACGGATCTTGTGGGGTGCGAGGGCTGCGACCGATTCTTGCAGGCGTGCACGGAGGACGGTCAGGGTGGCAGGGAACTCCGTGCTTGGGAAGATCCTGTCATTTCCAGTCAGACTCGGATTCCCTGGGCCCTGGGAGAGAGATTTGGCAATTACGCACTTCGTATCAATTCTGCATCCCTTGATGTCAATTTGACCGAGCATCTGTTCAGAAGTGCCAGCTCCATAAGCACGTGCAGTGTCAATAACCAGAGGGGAATCGGGGCTGTGAAACCCGACATATGCATCGATGATGGTCTGAGCATCGTGGGTCGTGTTACAGCGGGCGCCAAGATTCGCGGGAGAAGGCGGTGCAATGCTAAAGCCGCCTGCACCCTGTAGAGCCAGTGAGAAATCATCATCAAAACATGACCGACACCTACGTAGACGAGTTGAATGCGGGGAGTAGCCATTGAGAGCTGTCAGATAGTCCACAGCGAACGGAGCCGGTCAAGCACTCCTTGCTATTTATTCCCTGACGGTGGGGTCTTTTTGTCAGCGCCAAGAAGGCCGTCGTATCTGCACTACATACAATTTGGCATCAAAGAAGTTCCGTACATAAGATGCAGGCAAGTCATACCTTGTACAGCGGTGCCGCCGCTTGCCAACTTGGTCAGGTTCACTCAGGGGCCGCATCATCGTTAATACTCGATGATATCTGCTGTGCATTATTTGTCATCTTGGTAGGACACCGCTTAAAAGTACGGAATGCTAGTAGCTGATGCAGATGGACGAATAAGTCGTTTCAACGGTAGTGACACAAAATTCTTATCAAGTACATCTCACCTTCTATGCTGACAACTCGCTGCGTTCAAAGTATCCGAGGTACACTCACCTTGAAGACCTGTAGACGAGACATGACTCGTGTGCACCATGCTAGTACGACGCAAGTTACATGAGGTAATCGAGCATCAGTGCCGTTGCGCCAATATAAACAGCGAGCCCATTCCATTTCGAGCTGTCGTTTGAGTGATTCAGGTTTCTTCTGCACCTGCCAGCATGGTCGAGTCTCATTCCCTCTTTGCACACATACTCGCTCAAACTAGGCAAAATGTCGAACTACTCATGGCTTACAGGGAGATCTCGGAGACCGATGGGGAAGAGATATTGTCAAGGCTCTCTGTGAATGCTAAGAGACCCTCGGAGGAAATATCAGTTGTGTCGCTGGCGCAGCAGACGCAGCGTTTGACTATGTCACCTGCTCCACCAAAAGTGGAAGCACGGGCGATCTGGGAGTGGTCTAGCGAGGTACGGTGACTCTGTGCGTGTATCGTGTGCCACGTTGACGCGGAAGACGTAGGATCCCAACGATCTGTCGTTTGAAATGGGGGAAACCATAGAGGTCATCACGGAGACGAACGCAGACTGGTGGACGGGACGCAATCGATCGGGAAAACAAGGCTTGTTCCCGTCCAACTATGTAGAAAAGCTTCCACCTCAAAGCTTGTCTCCGATTTTGGTCCCGGAGCCACGCAAGTCGATGGCGTCTGTCCATTCCAAGGAATCTGTAGAGCAGCGATATTCTTCTCCTGCGCTACCACACCCACCGCCACGTGCACCGCCACAGACACACTATCCGCCTCCGGCCGGATACTATCCACCCGCTGGACCCCCTCCGGGTGCGATGAACTATTCTTACGTGCAACCTGTTGGGCCGCCGGCACTGCAGCCTGTGCCACAGCATGCGGTAGCGAAGAAGAGCACGTTCGGAGGACTCGGGCAGGTGGTGAGTGTGGTGACTAGTCGGGTATTGGTTTGATGGCAAGCGAAAATATCATTAGATGGCGCAATCTGCGGCTGGTGGTGCTGGATTTGGTGCTGGTGAGTGCAGTGTGTGAGAGTGGCGAGCCTGGCTGACGGAAAGATTCAGGTGCTGCGATTGGAAGTGGGGTTGTGAACTCGCTATTCTAGAGTGATGTAGGATATTTTCTAGTTGCTAAGCATGGGAAAATTAGAGGCATAATTGTGGGAAACTATTACTGAAAGAGCAAGTCACAGGGGGATGCTGACAGATGCGGTGGATGCTGAGGAAATCGGCAGGCTATATTATCGAAAGGCAGGTCCCATCCATGCACTTCCCCCGCACTCCCTCTCCGTTCCGGGCGAGCTCTATACTCTCCCTCCCTCCAAAACAATGTCAGAACATGACTCAAATCAGTCTCGTCGTATCATAAAAATCATCGTCATATCCGACTATGTCCGTCTCTTCTCCGTCTTTCTAACTCTCCGCCATCCTCATCTCCCCCCCAGATTTGCAGCTTCTGCTACATAGCCAACAAGTCCCTCCACGATGCCATCGAAGCCTGCCGCGATCTTCCCATCCGTTTCGACGTCGAATTCCGTCCGTTCGCTCTCGTGTGTTCGTCCTCTCTCCACGCCATCGACGCAAGCAAGGGTTTCAGCCGCAGTGCCTATCTTGCCAAAAAGTTTGGCAAGGAACAGGCAGAAGCAAAGTGGAAAGTCGCATCAGACATGGCCCAAAGAGCCGGCTTGAAAATGTACGTTTTCATTTTGTTCCCAGTTTCACCTCCCGCGAATAATCACTGCTACCTAGGGCGGAAGATGGTGTCATCTGTCGCTCAACCCAAGCCCATAGGCTCTCCGTGAAAGCCTATCAGGTCGGCGGTCAGCCAATGCAGCAACACCTAAATTCTCTCATTTTCGATGCCGGCTTTGCAAAGGGCGAGGATATCAGTAGCGACAATTTCCTCGCCGATGTTGCCGTCAAGGTTGGCCTCATGAACAGAGGCAGGGTATGTTCTCCAACTTTACACAGTTCCCTTCTCTCAGATACCCTCAAGGCAATCGAGTTTCTCAAGTCCACAGAAGCTCTAGATTGTGTAGAAAAGATGATCGAGGCTGCTAGGGCGAACGGTGTCAATGGCGTACCGTTCATCATCATCGATGGAAAATGGGCCTTGAACGGTGTACAACCCATGGATTGCTACGTTCAGGTTAGCCCCTTCTTCTTTCATGTTTCTCCTCACCAATGTCCCTTTGGCAGATCTTTCGAAAGTTGGCCCAATCATACGCCTCTCCCGCCCTCACGAGTCTCGCCAAGCCATGTAAAGATATCACGGATCCGATAATTGCCCCTGCCCTTTCCGTGCAATGACCATTTCTGCGCTTTCACGCTTTCCAGTACCCTCCAGTTATGTTTTTTTCTCTTCTTCGCATCGCACAGGATTGTTCAGCATGTCGTGTGCTACCATTTTTTGCTATTTATACATCCGCCAATCTCGACTTTCCCGCAGGAATTTGTTACGGGTTGAGTTGTGTATTTTCATGCAATTACAAAGCATGGGACCTGTCGTTCCTTAATTTTTGTTTCTTATTCGGATGCGGTCTTGTCCCCTCGTAGTACAATGCCTCAGCTGTTCTGGAATTGCCCTGTATCCGATACCCTTTTGCATGCATCCCTTATGCTGACGGGCCAGACATGAGGTGAGTCGCCGCGCGCTGTTATCGACGGCCAACTCACCGTCAGGTGAGTGATGGATGACTTGCAATAGTCAGTCTTGAGGTGAGTCAGCAAATTTCCTACGTGGTCACTGACGATGTCTAATAATACTTGATACATATTGCCTGGCCCTTGGGAATTTCCTATTTATATAAAGTCACTCCTGAGGCCTGCACATTTACTCGGAAGCAGGCACGGAACAGATTGCTCCCACATTTACGCTACTGGGACTATAGGTTGAGTTTATGGTCAGCCACGACCCCTAACGTCGTGCTATGCTTTTGCCTTTGAGGTGCCACGCCCTTATCGGAGACGTGTAGGCAACCGCTCAGGTACACCGACGTGGTGACAGGTGCGCGCCGGGGATTGCCTCATTTATTGAACACCATCTGGTGCGACTAGCAACATTGCCATTGTAAGTAGTATCTACTGTGGATCTCTGTCCTTGGTAGCGTCCATGGTGTATATGGTACATATGAGTCGGATTAGGGTGTGCTGCGGGGAAACTCGGTGGTCAGGCCTTCAGGCTTGAGCAAAGGAAGACGAGAAAAAGGACGGTACCACATTGGATGGGACTCTATGCACTTATGACTTCCACTTACGCAGAATATCCTCGAGCCCGCTGTGGATGCGGTCGGACGACACATGCAATGGCAGCAAGCCATTCGCCCTGAGCTTGTCAACTGCTGCGAGCACCCAGCTCTGGCAATTCCAGTCCTCCCTGCCTCGATGCACGACCACCTGCTGCATCAGGCGTTCGGCTTCGGCTAATCTGGCAGGATCAATGTTGCCAAGGGAGAGACAGCCCCTGTAAGCATCTGCCAGTATTTCCATGCACTCGTACTCCGTCCTGGAGTACGAGAGGGTGTCGGTGTTGCCGATGGCTTGGTAGCACGTGCCCCAGTGATCGACCTGCTCGGCAGCCTCTCTCCCAGAGCTGCTTGTACTCAGCGACTGTAAGGTTGCATTCGATATGAGAAAGAGAGCCCAGTGGAGGGGTATGCGCTGGCCGTCGGACGAACGACCGCGCCAGTAGTGGGCTACGCAAAGGGTGAGGGTGTGGGTTGGAGTGCACAGATCAGACATGTTTAGGTGCTGAGAGAGGCCATCGATGGGGGGTTATATACTCTACAGACCGCTATCTACGTCGATAAAGCAAAGGGGACAAAGCAAGTGGAGCTCGACGCCGTGGAACGGTCTTAATGGAGCCCATTGCCAGTGTGGACAAGTTCCCGCGCCACCGCTTGAGCAGACAGGCAGACGGGAGTAGTAGCGAGTTTGAGTGGTTACTCGGTTAGGGAGTCCCCCTCTGGTTTTCAACCTGTTCACAACCTGGCCATTGTTCACATCGCACAAGGCCCTAAATGACCCTCTTCATCCCCCTCGACCACAATCAGTCTTCACCTTCCTTCCCTTCCTTCCTCGTGCGTCCAGATGATGTCCCACACCATCTGCGCAAGGCTCTTAGGGCGATCTTGAAGGCGAGGCGCTTGGTCGTCGTCTGTGGTGCGTCTCCCTCTCCTGATAATGCTCGGAATCGGTCAGAACACCAACCCTCGTTTTTGCATTGTGTCCCAGGCGCGGGCATTTCTGTCCAAGCAGGAATACCGGATTTCCGATCCCCTACCGGTTTATTCCAGACCCTAAAGCGAGACAATCCCAAGGAGAGTCTCACCTCGGGAAAGGATCTCTTTGATGCATCCGTATTTAATGTGAGCCCTTCCCCCCATCGTGTTTGCCATGCCATCTGGTTCGTGAAGAGTCCTCCTGCCAACGCCTGCTTGGCTTATCTGCGTTGCACCCGAATTATGCGCAAAGCATGCTCACAATCTTCATAGTCAGAGCACACAACCTCGTTATTTTGTCAAATGATCGCTCAGCTATCCGAGCTATCGCAGGCGGCGAACCCCACTCCCTTCCACCAGCTTCTTCGCGTCCTTGACGACCGCGGGAGGCTTTTGCGTGTATACACACAAAACATCGACGCGATAGAATCAAAATCCGGTCTTTCATTTGGTATTCCCGAGTTCGAAGACAGGCGTTGCAAGCCTCGATCAAGGGCAAAGACGTCTCCCGCCGCAGGCTCTGCGGATCCAACTACATCTACACGTTTCACCCCACCACAACCCTCTACTTCACAACCCAATTCACGTTTACCATCACCTACAGTCGAGGTGCCACGATGTATCCCTCTACATGGCTCGCTTCAAACGGTGCACTGTCAAACGTGCACCCACACGTTCCCGCTTGAGAATTACACGGACTCGTTTATATCAGGAACACCTCCTTACTGCCCAGAATGCACACAAATGGAGGAGACGCGGCAGTTGGTTGGTAAGCGTGCTCGTGGCGTGGGCAAGCTCCGTCCCAGTGTTGTATTGTACAACGAAATGCACAAGGACGGAGAAGGTGTGGGGGAAGTCGTGAGGAGAGACCTCGTTGGAGGTTCAAAAGGAAAAGGTCGCAGTGGAGCAGATGTCCTCCTGGTCGTGGGTACTAGCCTGAGAGTTCCAGGAACGAAGCGCATCGTCCGCGAGTTTTCAAAGGCCGTACGATCCCGTGGCTCCAGTCCATCCAAGGAGTCCCCAGATTCCTCGCCGACCTGTGTACCAATCCCACCTCCGTCACCGCGTCAATTCTTGGAGTCGAAGGACGGCTGTCCTCCCATGAAGTCGATATATCTCAACTTTGACTTTCCTGTGCCTACTCGGGAGTGGGAAGGGGTATTCGATGCGTGGGTGCAAGGTGATGCTCAGAGTTTTGCGCACATGTTGATGGACGAAATTGCCAAAGAAGTCGCAGCCAAGGAAGCCGTGCTTGAGAGGAAACGCAAGCGCGAGGAGGAAGCGGCGTTGGGCGAACAGGCCGAAGCGGCAGATCAGACTCCACCTGCCAAGAAACGCAAGACTATGAACCAGAGTACAGGTAAACCTACCTCTTCTCGAAAACGAAAATCCTCGGAGGGGCCACGTAGCGCTCCTCGGAAACCTCGTAGCGACAAAAAATCCACTCAGCCAATGCCAAGTAAATCGTTAACTGGGCCTGCTTCCAAGCCGACATCTGCGGAGAAGGTCTACATCCGGATTCCAAGTAGACGTCGTGTTCCCGAGGTCGTCATTTCGATGCAATCCCCTTTGCGTGTTCTTATCAAGGAACAGGAGAATTTTCCCGCAACTCCACCGGCTTCACAAGTGAAACCCAGGATACATGGCTCCGCGGGTTCAAAGTATGACAACGAACGTTATCCTCCATCTGATAACACTGACAGCAATCCGACGACCGAGAGCGATCTGTCTGACGTGTGTTCCGATGTGGAAACTCCGGATGAGCTCCCGATGACAGTCATGATTCCTTATCCTTCATAGCATGTGCTGCTATACTATCAGGGGCTAGATGACAGTGACTTTGACATTCCTTCGAAAGGACGCGTGGCCTATCCTTATTTTATTTATGTAACAATAGGTTTTATACTACACACTCTGGGATGCATTATTACCCGGAAACCGTTTCCTCGAAAAGAGGGAGGTCTTCCGGGATCCCGTCCTGTTTGGGATCACTACTCATGGGGGTAAAAAGTTCACACGGCGGTGCGCGTACTAGCACATCAAACCGTGACAGCGACGCTTCGTACCACAGACATGTCCACACCCAAAACCTCCAAATCAGAAGAGAACGCATCAAAGGTACCGGAGAAACCCAAATCCGATGACACACCACATCTCGGCGTTCTAGAGGAGGACGACGAGTTTGAGGAATTCGAGTGTGCAGGTGAGAACCTCCCGCGTAGTCGTCGATCCAACCCACTGACGGCGTGTGTGTATGTTGCCGATGCATTAGACTGGGATGATTCACAGACGGACCTGGCACATTTAAACGGTGCCGCGCCTGGGGTTGCCAACTCGAGCGGGAACAAGCTTTGGGAGGATAACTGGGACGACGATGACATCGAGGACGAGTTCAGCGTACAGCTACGGTGAGTGCTGGTGGTGTGCGCGACAGGAAGGTGTCTGACTTCGAATGCTACGCACGGACCATCTGTAGGAATGAGCTTGCAAAAACGGGAAAGGGGGATGCTATGCAGCACTAGGATCTCGTGGGTCAACTACTACTTGCCGACGAACCTTGTATCACCAGGAATGCATTTTATACTAGAGTAACGGCCGAACTTCATCGGCAGGAACCTTGTTTACAGATGCGGTCAGGCTTTGCACATTTTTATGCAAGTGCCCGTTCATGTCCAAGATCATCTCGACCTCGTAGAGCGTACGACATTATTGACTGGCATCTTAACTAGATATTAATAGGCGCTAACCCACATTAGTTCCTAATGATCATCTGGAGAAGGCGGCGCCGGTAAATCGAAGACAATTCAGATCATCACTGAAAACTTCGTACAACATATGAGGAGCATCAGTGCCTATACAGGCATTGTCGCCTCTATCAGTTTGTAATGGCAGTTGTCGAGCTCAGCATATTGAAATGCTCCATTCCTTCATTGTTACCAAACTGCCCTCCAACAGATCTTGCATCACCTCCTTTGAATCAGGCTCTTCTAATCACACCACGTCATTTCGTACGCCATCACTAGAATACAGCGATGGCACGTGAACGCCGTTGACAAAGAGAACGTCAGCTCTTCGTTTGTCCCGCATCGGACATCATTGAAGGTCGTCCGCCAACTCTCACGGAGCGCTTCGCCATGGTCTCGAAAACTTCCAACCGTGGTAGCAAACGAGATGAGCACAGAGGCCTTCCAAGCTCGATTATGTTAGCAGTGGGCATGAAAGTCATGGTGACTTCCAATGTCAAGATGGATCTTGACAATGCCAATGGAGCGAGAGGCGAGATCGTCAAGATTGTCCTCAGTGGTCGCGAATCACAATTCTCCCCAGCTGACCCCATTGTCCAACTCGCTCATTCGCCAGCCTATGTCCTTATCATAATACTGAGCACGAAAGTGACTCAGCTAGAAGGATTGGAGAAGGACATCATACCAATCGTTCCATTGGAACGAACATTCTCGATTGTAGTCGGATATAGACATCAGATCTCGATTCTCCACTAACGGGATCTCACATACCATTTTACATATACATGGCTTTGTTGCGGTGCCGTGGTACGAGGATTTGCGCATCGAAAACGATAGGTTGAAGAAACTTGATATTGACATGGAGAAGTGGTGGGACTCCACAGTACGAATGTCATGTACAACAAGCTGGTCAGTACAATATTGGTGTCG
>JBBPQZ010000642.1:0-13192 GCA_038092795.1 Boletus rubissimus | reverse complement strand
AAAATCACTGCCTTGTCACTAACTGGCCATCATAGACTGAGAGCTCAGTCAAGCTACACTTTTTTCACTAGCTTTCTAAGGCATAGTGGTCCTAGTGCTTGTTTGTTTTTCATGTAGTGACACTGCTTTTTATAGCATTTATTTCCAAACATAGGTCATGTTTTCAATGTGATTATTGAAAGTCTGTGTTGGTGTAAGCAGCTGAGATAAACAGAGAGCTCAGTCGAGCTAGTCTTTTTTTCACTAGCCTTCTAAGGTGTAGTGGTCCTAGTATGGCATGCTTTATTTCCAGACATAGGCTATATTTTGGAGTCTGTGTTTGTGTAAGTGGTAGAGGTAAATAGAGAGCTCAGTCAAGCTAGTCTTTTTTTCACTAACCTTCTAAAGCATAGTGGTCCTGGTGCTTGTTTTTTTCAGGGTGGGTGCCATGTGCTTTATAGGTCATACTTTAAACTCTGCTCAATTCAGAGAGTTTGTGGCACTTATGTGGTACTTTTTTAAAATCCTGATGCTTACAGTTTTTTTTCTTTGTATACAAATTGATAGATACACTGTTTCACTAGCTCTCTGTCCCTCTGTGAAGCTTCAACAGCCTTTCATGTTCCAAATGCAAGTACTCACTTGGGTGACTCATAAGGAGTTTTTCATCAAATTCTTATAGTAATTGAATGGTGGATTGTTTTCCCTGAAAACAATAGTCAAAGAAAGCATCGGCTGCAGTGAGTGGTAATTGGATCCTAACAACTGTTATATTCTGATTTCCGACAGCAATTGAGAAAGTTTATTCCAATGGAATGATTGCAATCTTCCTTATCTGATCATTGCAGACCATTGCACTATCACATCAAAGAACAAGCAGTGCTCCACCATTGTAGTCAATGTATTAAAGGACAGTATAGATGAAATTGACATAGCTGTTAGTGCTTTGTTTTGCATTGGTGTCATCAAGATGTTCTCATGAGTCTGCTCATCACTATCATAAGCTCATCCAGCTCACTATTTGGTCTGGTATCACATGAAGCCCTGGAATTGTGGAGGTGGATTCATGACTATTCATGTATCACCCACAACACCAGGTGCAACTTCCAAGGTGTTTATAGTTAATTACCAGGAGACTGTACCAGTGCTGGAGAACAAGACAATGTATGTCAATGTTTCTAAGGCCACCAAATAGGTGGCTTATCTGTCTAAGTGCCACGTGAACTTTGTGGCTTCGAAGCAACCCATCTCAAGTGGGGTAGTTTATTCTAGCAAAGACTCATTCAACCGAGCATCAAACTGGCCACCAAATGGACTGTGGACATGGAGCTGGCCAAGAGGATCCATGTAGGTGAGTGCCAATCAAATACCTCCCTCTTGTTTATATGTTACAGTTGCTAGAGTTCTTCAATTTCATCCACTGCAACAAAGATTGGTACGCCATCTTTACATCAGAGAGAAAGCTACTTCTTGAAGGGGAGCCCATTCAATGCACAAATTATTCCAACACCTCAATACAATTGCGAAAAAAGGATCTGGTGCTTTTTATGAGGTTTCACTCAATTTCTTCTATTTTCAGAAGATGGTGATCCAACCAAGGATAACATGGTGAACAGATTGAAGCTACTTATCATGTCATGTAGATAGACGATTTTTCTGTACTCAGGACTTCAAATGGGTTTGGCTTGTGACCATCCCCATTTGAGTCTCTCCATTTCAAACCACCCATTTTCAGAGGATGTTTCAGAGGACATGACTATGCAGTGACACAGACAACCACCCTGAACCAGGAAAGTGACTACCATCTTCCACCACATCCACTATCATGGAATATGCTGATGTATCAGTTTACCTTGCCATTGGGGGTTCCAGGGATCACAAATCTTCACTGCTGTCCTGCAGACTATGCTGAATCTGGGCTGGGGAATAGATGCTAGCCAAGCCATGAAATATGGATGCATCCATGATCAGCTCTATCCAGAGTATGTCTGTGTTGATGACATCCTCAAAGTCGGTTATTGACGGTCATTGAGACCGAGGGTGTAATGTGATGAGTGCATTTTGATGCTGATGCTGATGTTTCATGATTGTGCCCTTGCTTCTTTTTACTGACATACTTGGGTACAGTGATGGATATAAATTGTGTTACCATAGTGGTTCAGACTTTTATGTGCAAAGATGGCAAGATTTATGGTATGCTATGAGCATGTGTTTTCCCAGGGTCTATGGATGTGTCACTCACATGAACTCACAGTGACAAGTGGCTCAATGAAAAACAGGATTGCCAATGGATATTAATTATTCTTTTGTTTGGGAAACACACCAAACATTGAATACCATGTGTGATGAGTCAATGGAGTTATTAGGGAAATTCAAATTGATGATGTAAAAATATGTAGTAATGTGATACATAATGAAGGACAGAAATTGAATCAATTGTGTGAATGAGTTATCATAGTACTCATGTGCAAATGGATATGGTCAATAGCCCACTTCTGGGGTGTTCCTGAAGGGTGTGGATGTTTTCCATTATGACCACTTCACTGCCCAGGTGAGACTTCTCTATCTCTTTTCTCAGTGCTCCAAGCATTTTTGCCCATATTTAGACATATTTTCCATCACCTTGGCTCTGTTTCTAGTGCCTTTGTCATGTTCTAATACTCCAGATGTGTTTACCAGTATCTTGGGATTCTCAACTTTGATAAGTTCGATTATAGAGCTCATAACTCTCTCTCCCCCTTAAGCTTGATGCTTGAGGGTTCATTCTGTCATTTTTGGGCCTGTCAATGGCTTTGGTGGTGCAGGTACATCATTTGAGTGATGTTGCTGACTGAACATCAACCAGGGGCGAGTTCCTCAATGACTATCCAACCAGGAAGCACTACTATACATGATTTACAACTGCCAGATCTACCCTGGCATGCTCTAATTATTTCTGCCAGTGCAAGTAAAGGTTACCATAAAACATCAGGGACCAATCTCCCTGTGTGAGGGATCCATGTTAATCTGCACTCTTTACTGGGGTTGCCTTGGTGAAGGAAGGCAGAATTATCTACAGAAGTACAATGTGGATTATAACTACTCGATCAGTATTGGTGTCTTCAATGTCAGTGGGCCAATTGGTGATGTTAACATTATGATTCAACCTGTGTAGGACTTGTGGAATGTAAAGTGAGTGGCTTAGTTCCTCATCTGTACTTCAAGATCTATGATATATGTATAATTCTATGAATGGACAGTGAAGTATGGACTATGCAATCCCCTCACACATATATATTATGGTATATATCACCTCAGTAGTCCTTATACCTCACAGTCACTCTATGCACCTGTCAAGTTGGATAACGATGGAGAATTTGCAGGGAGATGTCTGTGGATAAGTTGTGAGGCTCAACTGGTCTATAACTTATGCTTATTGTCCACAACTGCTAAGTACTCAGTACTTATCACTCATGCAGCATGGATGCCATATTTACTTCATAGTGTCAACAATGTAAATGCCGTTGTGTTTATCTTGTTTATCTTGTGATGTGGATGTCACATTTTCATTGATCATTGACATGAACACCACTGTGTCTTTGTTATTTCTCTGGCAACATGAACATTATTCCTCCATTCATCTCTTATCTTCATTCTTCCATCTCAATCTTTCATCTTTTCCTTGCTATTTGATAGGTCAACTGTGGTGATTTCATTTGGCATTGCAATGAGTCCTCATAACCTTCATCCCAACCACACATCTGTGTTGTTTTGATTCCCTTTTCTCCAGCTTCTATAGGATACTGCCACGGCCCTCACTCTGGTGGACGAGCCTGACTGTTCTGGTTCTCTTGTTTCATTTACATTGCATGAGATCCCATTACATTTCTTGCTACAGTTAATCTAGCAGCACAAATGTCCTTTTGTTTTGTTTAGTTACCATTCAAACATCATCATCCATTGTACATTGGGTGGATGTGTTGTTCTGTGGGATTTCATCATATACATTGGTTTTTGTACCACTAGTATATCATTTTTCAAAGCATTTTCTTATATTTTGTCCACATTGTGTGTCACTCCATGCTGTATTGTATGTTTGAGTTTCAATCACATATGTCATATTTAACTTTAAGGGAGGGTATCTTCAAATTTTACCTCATTGAATCATTAGCCCATCACTTCCAATACTTGGTTAGTAGCTTGTTGTTTTTCTGTTTGTTAACCTTCAATGCACTTACTGAAGCCTCCTCATCCACCATCATTCCTTCACTTTTAGAGCTGCTGGAAGCTTGTAGTGAAATTGGATCCACCTGTCCTTCACTGGTGGATTCTTTCAAATTGTTCTTTCCTTTGCTTTCCAACAGACATCCTTGAACCTTTCGACATTAGGAGGCCTCATGGCTGCCATACAGAAAATCGGGCCCCAGTTGCTTGAAATCATTGGTGTCTGTGTTTATTTATCATGTCACCATCAATTTCCCACATTCTCTCATAGCATCCATAAAATCCTGTCTTGGTTCAAACATCCCACCATTCCTCTACATGGGGTTGTCATCGAGTTGTAATCAATTATGACTACAGCAATTAACTGACTACCTCAACTATAATGTCCTAGTGCATTATATTTATTGTGATGATGAATCTTTCTCTTTTGACCCTTGCCTCTTCAATACAAAGAACTTGGATGCCAAACAGGCAGAAGCGCATGCCACTTTCCTGTCATCTTCTAGGAATGAAAAAAGTTGTATACACAATGAGTGTCGATCAACCCAGGCCACATCTCCCCCAGGTCAAAAAGGAAGAAAAGATTTTTATGTTGCAGGATAGGAATAGGTGTTTTAAACAGATTATAAAGCAGCAATATGCCAAGCTTGTCAGCATACACAAGAGTGAGCTACAGAAGAGACTCATAGGCATTGTTGCCATACTATATATCAATGAAGTCAAGAAGGAGGAGGATTCCAACAATGCTGCCCTTCTAGAGACTTTGTGTTTGTTCCACAGAAACCTGGGAGGTCAAGTGAACCTGAATCCAGTCCATCTACTGCAGCCAATGTGCACATTCCTCCAACAAGGCCCAGGTCTCCTTCAGTTGATGATTCTAATGCTGAGGGTTGGTCCCTCAGAGCCCCAACCCATTCTCTGCATCCCCCTCATCCACCTCACAATTGATCCCCCCCTCACCACCAATGTCAGATGCATTCATTCCATCGCTGTTCTCATTCTTGTTCTCATTGCAAAGGTAAAGTCCTTGTGAGTGACAAGCAATTTTATTCCGACTGGTATTCTCAATATGCTAGGCGCCACCACCATTCACCCTCTTCACCATGGTCTACCACCATCCCTCTCCATGTCACTCCCCTTCTCCTCACCTCTTGATATAAATTTTTTATACCTTTTTTCACTTTTATACCAACCTTTGTTGTAGGTTCTCCACACTGATCATCAGTGTGTTTTCGACCCCATTGGAATACTGATGCCTTTTCAACCCGGATTGGTTCCATCGACTCCACATGATCAGGTATGTCTTTCGGTCATAGCTGTGTCTCAGAACAGGAGCAGGGAGCAAGAGCATGCAGGCAAGGTGGGGAATAGGAGCAAGTGAAGGCAAGGGTGAGTGACATAAGAGCAAGATGGGGAGGGTCAGGGCATGCATTTATGTGCATGCAAGAGGTGTAAGGTGGGGAAGTGATGAGGGCACACGTCCAAACAGCATGGAGGAAAGGCAAGGTAATAAATCAAGATAAAGGAGAAAAGGAAGAGGAGGATAGGGGACAGACAGAGGCAGAGGCAGAGGGGCATACCAGATGTGGGGGCACTCTCAGTATGTGCTATTACTTGAATTCACAACTAATTCATTAATTTGTGTCTTTATTCAATAGAAACCTGGGGAACTATTACACATTTTTGGTGTTGGATTGGCCCTCTTGATCAGTACTTCACTGTCCATTCATAGAATTATACATATATCATAGGTCTTGAAGTACAGATGAGGAACTAAGCCACTCACTTTACATTCCACAAGTCCTACACAGGTTGAATCATAATGTTAACATCACCAATTGGCCCACTGACATTGAAGACACCAATACTGATCAAGTAGTTACAATCCACATTGTACTTTTGTAGATAATTCTGCCTTCCTTCACTAAGGCAATCCCAATAAAAAGTGCCAATCAACATAGATCCCTCACATAGGAAGATGGTAATGTTTACTTGCATAGGCCATGCTGCAGGCCTGGCCTGGCTTGATTAATTGGGTCCTGGGTCTTGTTAGACCTCAGGCCAGGCCCATGTCCTCAATCAGAACCTGGCCCTGGGCTAATGTTGGGCCTATCAACTATTATAAAAGGATGTTGTAGCAAGGTGGAACAAATTATGCTGTCATAGTATTACTAGCTGAAAACAGAGCATATTAGCATCCAAAATGAGGTGATAATATGCCATACAAGTCACCTGAATTGCCAACACCACCAAACAACACTGTGAGACAATAGAATGAGCCCCCAAGTATTATGCTTGAGGTGAAGCGAAAGGGATCTACAAGCCATGAGATCACACCCGCCACAGGTGATATGGACACACCGGAAGTCTCAGACTGAGTTGAGAACAGCAGAAATAGATCTAAGACATTGCATTCATTGTGAGCCAAGTCCTGCCACTGAGTTACCCTGCCCCCTTGCAAATCCTCATCATGACACATTACTGACTGCAACCATCTCTAAGTCTTATAGTTCGAGCCGCCATGCACTTCCTAGTTGAGCTGCCATCTGCACTCATCTGCAAAAGTGGAATGCAGCCCTCAAAGATGTCAAGATAGTACTTGTTGCTCTGCTGTTGCATACAATACTGCTGACATCAATTTATGACCAGACCATCCATGTTCAGCCATCCATCATTGCCTTCATGGCAAAGAGCATAGCATATGTTGGTAATGAAAAACATGACAAGGGATACACACCTGCAACATCATATTTGAGCACTTCTATTCATCTCACTTTACCTTTCTCCTCTTTCTCAAGGTCTGTATTTCTCCATCTTGTCTGCCTCTCAACTGCTCATGCATCCTTTCTTGACCCAGAGGTGAAAGTATGACCACAACTGAGTTGTGTTTGCATCGTGTCTTGAAGCTTCTAGTGCTCAAGAAATCACCAACATGGTCTTTACTGGGTCAAAAACCACTGGCAGGTGGTCTGTCAACAGATATCATTATCAAAAACAACAAGAGTGTCACAGAAGAAAGTATCTTTGGATAAGTCACTCAAGCAAAGATGAGTCTTGGCAAATCTGGCGATCCACACATGGTGGGCGCACATTGGGTGTGAAGGCTGTCCAACAGTATTGACTCTTGGCATTAATGCTTGATAAACATGCAAATTGATGATTAATGCACTGTGCATCAAGAAGGTAAAGAACAAGCTGAGGGTTGTAATGCAATGCTGTAGTAGCTAATTGAGCTGGCACAGACATCAAACAGTGTCAAGAAGCAAACAGCAGTCTAATGTCAAATCCCACTCCCAGCAAGGTTCAGGATCCCAGGCTATCTAATCACAGTCAATCATGATACCACGGAGAATAATTAGTGCATTTGACCCAGTGTACATTGACTGTCTTCTCACTGCCATTCAACTCATCAAGGAACTGCTTAAACAATTCACAAGGCAATGAAATATGTTGAACTCAACTTATATGAAGTGTTTTGTGAGGGAGGGATTGATCTACTTTATTGTGAATCATTGCCAATATACCCTAAGCAGCACACTAGCAGGGCATATGATCTGGTCACAAAACAGTAGCACTTTTTCAAGCTAATTGTTTTTCCATGCATCTAGCATAGTGTTATAAATCTGTACGTCAGGTTCCTGGAGAGTGGATGTCATGTGTCTGGGAAGTAGGAAGTGATTGGGTTGGTGAGTTTGATGCAGCGTTGTTAACTGAATGTCAGGTTCTTGGAAAGTGGGTTGTAGGTGAGACAATGGTATTGAATTCTATGCAAAAGAATAAGAATGGCATCCAGATGCACCATAATCCAATGAGACATAATACTCACAATGTTTCAAGACAGACTTTTGATGCTGGTTGTACTGCTGTCTCTACCAATTGTGAGAAGTCAGTCGTCAGGACTTGGGAGCAAATGCATGTTTCAAGTATGCATGATTGGAGGGAGTGATGGTCTGAAGGAAGCATCATCAAGCATAACACAACACCTATTTGTCATTGTTGAATCTACATCTGGCATGAACACAATCAATGATGTGACCAACATGTTGATTGATGGGACGATTATCTGGAAAGGTGGTGATGTGGAGGAGGAGGAAGTGGTGGGAGTATGAAGGGTCTTTGGCTGAACAGGGTGGTGAACAGCATCAATAAGGGGGCTGCAGGAGGTGTGGGTGTGCCATGAATGCTGGGACAAGGGGGTAGAGGCAGTTTTATTGCCTATAGAGGGAGTCATAATGTGGCACCCAATGCAGAGATAGTAAATGAGGGGATAGGATGCCTCTGGGGGAAGGCAGGCAGTGGAGGCAATGCATTGAGTGACACTGCATGTGATGCAGATGGGGTGTAGTTGGGATTAAGGAACTTCATGAGTATGGGTCTTGAAACAAGATGGATTTGGGTGGTGGTGGTGGCGCAAAGAGCAAACTTGAGACAAGGGGGGAAGACTGGCTGTCCTCGGCAAGAATGGTACTGAGCAGAGAATTAGTGTCAATGGGAGGGGGCATTTCATAGCATAGTTGTTAATAGTGATACTGCATGATGTTGATAGCATTGCAGTGTTAAAGGAGGAAGGAAGCCATGAACTAAGTGGAGAATCAGTGTTGCTGATAATGGTACCATGAGATGTTGACAGCATGGTAGGGTTAAAAGAGAGAAGAAGAATGAATTCACAGATTGAATCTGGGAGAAGGCTGGGGAGCTGAAGGTCAAGGAAGGCAGATGAGTATTGCAAGAAGATGGTTGGTAGTGGAGTTATTGTGGAATACACTTCCAAACCACAAACCTAATTGAATCTACTATATCCCTGTGGTTAGTCTCATAAAGCTGGATGCTGTGACACTTGTTCTGGCTGTTGAAATTGAACCTTGGTAAATTAAGTTGACATTCTACTTGAAATGATATGGCTAACTTGCTCCATGATAGTGTTCATGCACACACGACTGGAGCATCTGCCCAGCTACATCATTCATACTTAGAACTCACATACAGCCCACCACTCAATAAATTCCTTAGTCAACTTGTGGTGGTTCTTGCTGACCCCAATCCATTTTCTTTGTCTTGAGCATGAGTACTCACCACACCTCTGAACCATCCTCACTGAAGCTGGCTGGTTTTCCTCCCATCCCCTCAAATTCACTATTCACACCACCCAAACTGGTCTTCCTTATCTTGTGCACTGACACTCACCACACCACTGAACCATCCTTGTTGAGAACACCCTCATTTCATTTTTTATCTTTATTCCCTCAGTAACATCTTTGTTCCAAAACATATCACTCTAACTGGTGGCCAGTGTATCAAGATTGGCTGTCAAACGCCAAAATAGTCCTGTTGAGACACTATATGGATGTGGGGGAGGAGAACAGCAAGGTACATCCCTTTTACTTAGAATCCAGCATTATGAGTTTAAGGAGAACATACAGGATGCTGCCCATATGGAGCGGATGCAAAGTCCACCAACCATTGTTTACCCAGGGCCAATTGTGCCTTCTGTGCAACATCAACTGACCCTTCAATATTTCAATTCCAAGTGCTCAGTGGGATGTGAGAGGTGCCATGTTTCCTTCCTGTCTTTTGGTGAGCTCTGTTTCTTGCCCTTTGTCATTCTGCTTAATCTTACCATTGCCAAGGTAGGTGAAAATGGGTATAAATTACTCTCATGGCAGAGGTGAGACTAGATAATAAGGACATGTGAAAATCATCATCTTGAATAGCCAAGCCATCAGCAGGTGGTCCATGAGGAAGAGTGAATTTGATACACTTGGATCTGTAGTGCAGAATGGTGGTCCTAGACACACATCAGCCACCACCTACATCATATAAAACACATGCTCACTTGAACTCCCCACCCAAACCCAGCTCATTTGCATACTTTAGCAAACTGTTGGAGACATATATCCTGAATTACCACGGGAAGGCAACGCCACATGTGATGATTGAGAACTCCAGTCTACAGTGGACACCAAAGGTCCATTCATATGGGCATGTAAGAGCAAGCAGTGAATTGTCAGTCAATGTGGGGCTACCAACAAGGAAGTTAAATGGGAAAGGTAGACATTGCAGGTAGCTCAATGGTAGTAATACACCAGAGGCAAACCAATGAATTTGGGACCACATCCTGTCTAGTTCAGCCTCAAGTTGGTGAATGAGATCCTAAAGCTTGGGATTCTCCTCAAGTCTGTCAAATGAGATTTTTCCATGACATAGGATGATACATGTTGATTCAGTGTCACAAAACAGGAACTAGAAAGTCTTTTGGGTGGCATATCCCTCAACCCACAGGAGCTTGCAAAGTAGGGTACTTGGAAATTCAAGTATGTCTGAAATGAAAGCAGCAAGGGTGGCTGATGTCTTTTTTTGTTTTTTGATGGACCACGCAAGCCTGAAGGAGCTGACAATCCATGTGATGAGTCAGTTGCACTTGGTGGGGTGGTTGTCACTAAATGCATGAGACATGGAAGTGAGGAAGGTAGTCCTCATGCACTGCAGGTTTGCACGGAACAAGGGAAGATGAATCAATGACCAGACAAGATTTGGGAATTTGCCATTAATATTGATCCTGTTTACATAAACCAAGAACTTGCACCTGGATCTGCTGAGTGTTCCAAGCCCACTACTAGGATTGTCCCATGCCTCCCTCAAAAGGCCCATAGTCTTGCATTCAATGCCTTCTAAGTGACGAAAAATTTCTGACCTAACTATAGCAGATATGAATGAGCTACTTCTGAAGCTCAATGAATTTTGTTCTAGTCTTGATGAAGGTGACAAGGATTTGCCTGCTGGTTTCATTGATAAACTTGAAGAGCTGTGTGACAAACTGCAAGACATCAAGGTAACCAAATGCCAAATGACCATCACTGAATTGTTTACAGTGCTGATCAGCCTCTTCTTAGCATACTCCTTCTCCAAGGTGGATCCAATGATCCTCCTTTCATTGAAAATATCTTCTGGACTGCTTTTTCTGATCAGTGAAAAGAAACAGGAAATTAAAGGCCTTGGGTTAGCTGCGCCCACAGGGTGTATGTCAATGGACACTACATGATTTTTGATACATTTAGTGCATGCCCACATTGCAACAGTTGCTGAAAACAGCAAAGAGTATAATATCGGATGTTCCTGGTCAATCATATTATGAGACTATCACAAATGACAGAAACAGTGACCACAAGGCTTGGAACTACTTCACAGCATACACAACAGCTGGCTCAACAATGAAGAAGAGGGGGGGTCCTTTCCATTTAACTCAGTCTACAATGGCTAAAGAGCCAAGGCAATGACCAGCAAGGTAAACAAGTGGATTAGACTGGGGTTTCCAGTTGTAGAGTGTCTGCTTTATATATGTTATAGGCACACACAGACCATGCTATATGTGAGAGGATATACCATAAATAAACTAATAATAGAAGTGACAGTGAGAATAAGATAATAGAGATTAAAGTGGCTGTGTGAAAAAAGTGGAAATTAAAGAGGTGTGGTTACCATGAGGTATGATGTCATTAGTTCTAGACCTAGTCATGTGATGATTATCACAGTCATATGCACAAATCACATGACTGAGAAGAGAAAAGTGTTAAATCCAAAAAGTGTTGAAAATATTCATATTATAACACTATCCCCTTTTTAAGACTTGAATTCCAGGCAAGTTGTGGTTGGTTCAGCAATTGTGAAATTCTTGTAAAGAGACAAAAGTGAAGCAAAAGAAGAAGCCATAATTCCATGGAGTTTACAAGGAGTGGAGGGATTTGATTTATGAAAATCAGCAACTGCCACAAGGGCAGTATTAATTATATTTGATGATTCCCATATCCTCTCCAGTGTACCAGATATTCAAGCTTCCTATTCTTGAGACATGAAAAGGTGATGCAATCAACCTCAAATTGCTCTTCCTCTTCCTGATCCACCTCAATCACATTGGGCCAGACTTTGAGCTATCCAAGTAATGTTTTCCGATAAGGTTTAATGTGAGAGATATTGACCGTAGGATGTATGCGAACAGCATTAGGGAGTTTGAGTGTAATGGTGTTAGGAAGAACCACAGTGATAGTGTAGACAGCCAGACCTGCTGACCAATAGAATACTCCAGGACTTCAGAACAACTTCTCTCCACAGAAGTGATCATTCTATCTTGAGTATTCTTGAGTGCTTCTTTGATCTCCTTGTATAAACAGCCCATTTCTCTGGCAAAACCTGCTAATCTGCCTTTGAAGCCCATATGTGGAGTGTAATTGTAAGTAATATTAAAAGGAATAGAGCCAGTTGCAGTGGTGATAGTATTATTGTGGAAGAATTGTGCCATTTTGAGCCAGTTTGCCCATTTGTTCTGCTTCTTTTCTATGTAAGTGCAGAGATATTGTTTGAGGTCTTGGTTAACATGCTCTGTTTGGCCATTAGTTTGCAGATGATAAGCCATGAAAATATTTTGGGAGATACCAAGGAGTTTACATAAATCCTTGGTAAAAGCAAAGACAAATATTGAGGTCCATGACTGGAAATTAAAGTAGAAGATAGTCCATGGGTATACCATACATACGTGATCCCTGAATAAAATAGCTAGGTCTGAAGAAGAACAAGTACCATAAATGGGAATAAACACAACTTCTTTGGAGAAGCAGTCTACTACCATGTAAATTGCTGTAAATGAATGTGATTCAGGTAGACCTGTAATAAAATTGACTGAAAGATCTTCCCATGGTCATTTAGCCACAGGAAGAAAGAAGTTTTCCTGCTGGTGCTTTTGACTTTCCCTTCATGAGGACATACACTTGGCAGCTATCTATGTAGATCAAGGAAGATCTAAACTAGGGAATCAAAGTGGAAACTGAGGCTTTATATACTATTGTTACGAACTACCTCCGAAGAGTCTGATCGCTTCCACAAGGCTCAGGTTATCTGCTTGCAGGCTACACAAGTCCTGGCTCACGAAGGAGGGTATGGGGGTCCTTTCCGAACAACACAGGCTACAATGACCAAGAGGCCAAGGCAATGCCTATAGTGGTGAACAAAGTGGATTAGA
>JBBPQZ010000641.1:0-13198 GCA_038092795.1 Boletus rubissimus | reverse complement strand
CCGGCCAACCATGCCTTGTATTCGTGTGTCTCAGGTAACCACATGCACGTATCGGATTGACGCTGTAGTAGAGTGGCTCTATGTTTCTCAAAGCATCTGAATGCATCGAGCCATTGCAGGATAACATCTAATTTTTCCACTGTAAATGCATCGTGCATGTCAGGACGATGGTTTCTGTTCAGGTTCACAATATACGTACAATCAACCCAGACCTTGGGCTCCTCCTTTTCAACGACCTCTGTTCTATGTCGGATATTACGAGATAGAATCTTGTTTTTACGAGGCGTGGTTGCTATCATGCTATGGATGGAGTTTGGTTTAGCGACCAAAAATACAAGTGCATGGTGATACACACCTAGACTTGCTCCGATGTCCAAGATTGCGTATAGCCTGCCCGCTGACAGCATTGGTATCCCTGCGCATGGCAGGACTAGGAGCCGCTGCCGACCGTGGTTGAGTATCCGACCTGTAACAAATGTTCTCGAGATTCGCCATGTTGAGGGGTTCATCCATCATCATTTCGCAAGAGGGATTGAATGAACCATGGCTGCTACCCTGCTTACCTTCCATCACCATGCTTCTGAAATTCAACTCGCTCAGTGGCTGCAGCTGGTACCATATCGGGATGCCTACTGAATATTCGTCCGACCCTGCTCCTCGTATAGTGTATCTTTCGCACTAAAGAAGCTCATGGACGTGTTGATCTGCATAGCGACGGAAGAAGATGCCCTCGGTTGGTGTAGCGCATCCACCCTGTGGTTCCTAATTGCCAGTGCTAGGATCAGATACAATCCCTTCACGTAAGTTGGACACTCACCGGACACCTGATGCGAGCAAGTAATCGAAATAGTACCGGCGACTATCAAGGACCTTGATAGCCTCACGAATTTTGTCGTCTGCTGGTATACTGGGCGATATTTGAAAGCCAAAAAGTGTTCTTCCTGGGCGGTTCATCTTGATCGTTCTCATCATTTCATTCAACACGGACAAGCATATGATTGGCCCATTGGCAGAGATCCAACCTTCAAGTTGTTCACCAGGGGCTGAACAACTGATCGTACATTGGTTGAGGATTTCGAGGATTTCCTGGGATGCGGCCTTGATCTCGTCTAACCAACGCTGAGCACGAGAAATATCGGGCCCACTGACTCCCCCGGGCTGTGCATTGGCGTCTGCAAGTGCCTTGCTGAGTTCCCGCGAGACAATCGCAATATTGATGAGCGTTTCCTGGGGTGACTCCATGACGGCTGGCAGCCTACGTAGCCGAGGCACGAGGCAGCGTAGGTCTTAGTCTGCGCGTGAGAAGCGAGGTGGAGCATCTCTTTTGCTTCTGCCTCCCTCGCATCCTCAGCACTCGTTCTCGTTCAGCAGCGGTAGTCGCACTTTCTCTCTTTTTTGTCGCATCCGCCCGCTACTCCCACTCACAGGCTGCTGACAACAATTTTTCGCCCGCCAAAAATTTGTCCGACGCTGCGTCACTCGATTGCCGTCAAGAGCGAGCTCAGCTGTTTCGGCGCCCAGCCCGCCCTCACAGCTCGCTCGCCCCGACAGCTTCGGGTCCAGTTTCGGGCCGGGAAAGCCTTCGGCTTTACGCCCAACCCTATGCATGTACACACATACTCGTAGTCATACCAATTCCAGTTCCACATTGTCTTCACGTAGCATCGATACGCACAGACTGCCAGGCTAGCTGACTTGAGTGACGAGTTGTCGAGATAAGTACTTGGAAACACCCAAGGTTATCATCATATGATATATCTCACAGAAAAGTAGAATGCCAAGTGCCGGGCACTGGACTGCCCCCAGCCCACCTTACTCAAAACTCAGCTCCACCGCCAAAGTCACACTCATCAACACAACATACGCCAAAATTAAAAACACCCCCCACCGTCTCGACAGGACATACCCCTTCATCGGAACAACCACCAACGTCGTGAGCAACAACACCAACAGCCCGACCGTACTCGTGATCAACGTGGGTGTGAAGTGGAGGTTGTAAGGAGTTCCGCCGGAATGATTGATGACGTAGGTGCCGGAGATGCCGATGCCGAGAAGGATGTTGACCATGGGACCGCCGAAGCAGGCGGAGAAGCCCATCATGGGGGCAAAGACCTGTGAATGTGTGGGTAGTGTTATAGAGTGCATGCGAGGGAGAACGTACGGCGACGCTCGTGTTGGCGACGAGATCAGCGAGCGAGTTACCAACAGCGAAGATCGTAAGACCGATGATGGCGTCCGAAAGCCCAAAGATGAATCCAAAGGTCTAGAAAAGCAGAGGCGCGTGAGTTCGCATCCGACACAGAGGAGGCTTCGAAATCGGTTACTTGGAGAACGTTCACGACTTCGTCAGCAATGGCCATGATCCACACGACAGAGACGAGGAACCCCATGGAGCATCTCGCCATCTGAGAAGTAGGGTGTAACCCCACTTTGGAAAACGCGAGGACAAGCAACGCAAGCACGAATCCCCCGAGGGCCGTCCCAGCCAACAGCCACTTTATGTGGCTACTCCCACCTTGACTCCAGGTAAAAAAAAACTCGTTCATCACAAGACGAAAACGACGTACTGAACAAGATGGCGACACAAAACAGGGGTCCGAGGATACATTGGACGGCTGTCAACCACTTGTTAAACACGACCTCGTGAAGGTCTTCTTGAATTTCATGTTCAGCAATCAATGCCCTCTCGACCCCCTCTTCCTCGAATTCTGATAGACGCCTCTCATGTCGGTCCATCTTTTCCTCGTGCGAACCGTCGTTACAGTAGGGGGTTATGACAACTGGTAATGTGATCGTCAATGCCATAACGGCCGGAGCGGCGAGGAGCGAGACGATCATCCCCGTCAACGTTTTCGACTTGAAATGATGTAGCGATGGGAACAAGATATGCCACGTCCGCGCAAGAACGTGCCACAGACCCTGAAGCCGCGTTGGGGGGATCTGTTCCTCGTCCTCGGTCAACCCTGGAGCCTCGGGAGGAGAGGCAGGTGTGTGCGGAATCGAGGGTATCGTGGGGATAGAAAGTGGTGTACGTGCACCTTCCTCCTCGCGCACGTCCACCAGTTCTGCTTCCTCGCGGTCCGGCTCCTCTGATATGGAGGTACGGAGCAGTTTTGGAGATCGGTCATTCAGGGGAACGCCAAGTGCCCTATCCCATTCTTCGGACTCGTGTGGTGGGCGTGGAGAAATGGAGTTGGAGCGACTCTGACGGCGAGGGATGTGGTAGTGGCCACCTGCGTAAGGCGTCACGGGGGAGTCAAACATGTTGAGGGATGAACTAGCGGCCTGGCTTTGAAGAGAGGCAACGACCTGTCGGAACTCTATGGCGCCGACCAGAGAGAAGGAAGGCATTTGGGCGAGGTGAGAAGGTGAGGTGATTGGCGAGGGTGTGCGGGAATGAGGTGCTGGAGGGAGCTGTGTTTGTACGCGAGGTATAGCAGGTGCAGAGGAGGATCTGATACGTGTGGGTATTGGGGACGAGAGGGGCACTGTCAAACTTCTTGAAGGTGGAGGAGGAGGAGAATCTTCGAGGGAAAGAAAAGTGAGTGTGACGAGATGTCCAGTTTGAAAAGGGTATTACCATCAGAATATGGGTGTAGTTGGCTTTCGTCCATGTACTCTGCACGCACGGTTGCTTCAATCCGACGCATTTTCTCTCTACGACTCACCCACCAACCGCCGACGATGACGGTCAAAGCATAGAAGACGTACCAGACGACGAGTATTGTTGACTCGAGAGCGGTTATCATTCCATCGCGAAGGATGAAAAGCAGCATGCATATCGCGATAGTGAAGAAACCGACGTCACGAAGGAACGGGATGCGATCGACTTTAAATGGGCGAATTATGCACATGGAGCCTGCGACGCAAGAGACGATAAAGGAGGCTGCACCGAGTAGCTCACCGATTGCTAAGCTGCCCGAGTTTGCCCGCATGGCAGAAAAGGTTGCGAAGACATCTGGACTGGCGTTTCCAAAGGCAAGGAGCGTAACACCGGCGACGTCTTCGTTCAACCGGAGAAACTGTGCAATTGCAGCGAGATTTGGGGTGAAGAAGTCTGAGGCGGATATTCCGAGGGTGGAGAAGAGAAACAGGAGCCAGAGGACGAGCGCTGTGAATATAAAGGGCCGGACGGAAGGGTCAGCACAGAAATAGAGTTGTAGATAAGGGATGGAGAGGACGGTCTCTGATGTTGGACACTGATCACGGACATGGATACATTGGTCCGAAGCGAGTTCAAAGGCCAGGGGTCGACACTGGGTCAACAGAATGTAAGCAACAAACGGGTGTCATGATAAGCTGAGTTGGTACCTCGTCTTCATCGACTGGAATGTCAAGCGATAAGGCAGCGAATGGGATTCGTTTCCATAGAGCGGTTTCGCGATGGAGTGCTAGCTGATAGTCATGTGATAGCTGCGCATACCTGCTCTGAGACCAGAGAACGCAGTTGATGACGAGACAGGCGACGAAGAGAGCTTTAGCGGTGTTGGACATGATGAGAGAAGGAAAGAAGGAGGAAAGCTCTCAACGTGTGCGAGCTGTTCTGGCATTGACTCGAGCAGCGCTGGCAAGTGGCAGACTGGTCTATTTCTGTGATTACGTTATCACTATCGTCGACGGTGCGACTGGGGCGTGTCGCGCTCAATTTCCGACACAGCGACCGAGCCATGCAGAATGGGCGAGCTCGGAGCGAACATTGAATGTCGTCGGAGACGATAGGGACGGTCATAATGTGTTGGTTGGAGCAGTTCCACTTCACCCGCTGTCAAGTAGTATCGCCACTAGTAGTATCGCCGCTCGCATCTTGCGTCAGCTCAACGTCCACAATGGAACCATCAACCCGCATGAAAGTCGCAGTCCTCACGTCGGGCGGCGATAGCGCAGGCATGAACGCCGTCGTCCGTTCCGTCGTCAAGATCGGCATCCTCAGGCAAGTCTCGCCCAACTTAGATCTCTCTTGTTCTCACATACTTGCACAAAATTCCCATCGACTGCCACAGAGGATGCGAAACATATATCGTCCGTGAGGGGTACGAAGGTCTCGTTCGCGGAAACACCCAGGATCATGTCTCCTACGATGAACCACTCGCAGATCCCGGCGCCGCCCAACGCGTGCGCGGAGGCGCTCAAACCAACCTACTCGAAAACCTGCGTTTCGGAGACGGTGGCCTCCTTCGCGACGGTACCTCTGACCATCCGGGCGGTCGTTCCCTCAAGGGTCGCTACATCGTTCGCGTTGGATGGGACGACGTGAGGGGCTGGTTTGCAGAGGTACGTGCGCGACCTGTTGTCGAGCCCGAACAGAGTCGAACCGAACACAGGGTGGTACGCTCATCGGAACAGCCCGCTCAAAATCATTCCGCACTCCAGAAGGCCGTCTATCTGCCGCATACAACCTCATCAAAGAAGGCATCGATGCCCTCGTCGTCTGCGGTGGTGACGGCTCTCTCACGGGAGCCGACGTCTTCCGCGCCGAATGGCCCTCCCTCCTAGAATCCCTCCACGCTCAGGGAAAAATCACCCCAGAACAACTCGCAGAACATGGTCACCTCCGTATCGTCGGGCTCGTCGGATCCATCGATAATGACATGAGCTTGACCGATCTGACCATCGGTGCACCGACAGCGTTGCATAGGATTTGTGAAGCGATCGATAATATCAACTCGACGGCGTCCTCGCACTCAAGAGCCTTTGTGCTCGAGGTCATGGGTAGGCACTGTGGGTGGTTGGCCTTGCTCGCTGGTGTTAGGCGAGTCCTTCTATACTACATTAGGGATCACCACGTTGATCGCGCATTGATAGCGGTGGAGCGGACTTCATTTTCATTCCCGAATACCCACCCGAAGCAGATCAATGGGAAGACTATATGTGCCAGACGATCCGACATGTAGGTCCCTTGTCTGCCTTGCACCATCTCACATCTCACCCTCTCCCAGCATCGCCAGATCGGGAAGCGCAAAACAATTGTCATCGTCGCCGAAGGCGCTCACGACACCAATCTACAGCCTATTCGTTCAGATTACGTCAAAGACGTTCTGACTGAACGCCTCGGGCTGGATACGCGTGTCACTACGCTCGGACACACGCAACGCGGAGGCAAACCTTGTGCACTTGATCGCACATTAGTGAGACAACGTGTTCCTTTCGGCGAAGTACTATGACAAAGCATTCACTGTAGCCCACGTTGCAGGGCGTTGAGGCCGTCAAGGCCCTACTTGAGGCTACCCCTGACACGCCTTCCTACATGATTGGAGTTCGTGAAAACAAGATCACTCGCGTGCCTCTCATGGAAGCTGTCGCGATGGTACGATTTCATTCACAACGTGGCGTTATATATGCTCATATTTACTCTTATGTAGACTAAAGCAGTCGCAGATGCGATCGCAGAAAAGGACTTTGCCAAAGCAATGTCCTTGCGTGACCCCGAATTCTTGCAGAGCCTGGAAAACTTCTTAACTACGTCGACGCTCTACACCGAGAAACAGTTGCCAAAAACGCAGGTCAGTTATGGCATCCTTGACGAATCCATCCCTTTTAACCGTCTTTACAGCAAATGCGGGTTGCCATCATGCAGTAAGTACTCACATTATTGCGCGGTGGCAGCTGCATGGCTCTTACCCTCTCGCAGCATTGGTGCACCAGCTGGAGGCATGAACGCTGCAACACGTGCCGCAGTCCGTTATTGTATTAAACAGGGACACACCCCTCTCGCCGTGCACAACGGCTTTCGCGGTGTCCTCGACGATAACATCCACGAACTCTCCTGGCTCGGTGTCGACGGCTGGACCGCCCGCGGTGGCTCCGAGCTCGGTACGAACCGCACCCTCCCCGACGTCGACCTCGGCGCTGTCGCCTCCCGTTTCCAAGAACACAACCTGCACGCCCTCATGCTCATCGGTGGGTTCGAAGCTTTCAACGCTCTGCTGATCCTCGACAATGCACGCAAGTTGTACCCGTCGTTCAACATTCCGATGGCGCATCTCCCCGCGACGATCTCCAACAATGTACCGTTGACCGAGTTTAGTTTGGGGAGTGATACAAGTTTGAATGCACTCGTGGATGCGTGTGATTCGATCAAGCAGAGTGCGTCGGCGAGTCGGAATCGGGTGTTTGTCGTTGAAACGCAGGGTGGCAAGTGTGGGTATATTGCGACGATGGGTGCGCTGGCGGTATGTATCCTTTTTTTTTTCGTCCCTGGGCCTGTATGAGGGTGTTCATTGGGTTTTGGTTTTGGATGAGAAGACGGGTGCATCGTTGGTGTATACTCCGGAACGGGGGATGGATCTCGATATCTTACGCGACGACGTCAAGTTCCTCAAGCTGCGCTACGGGATAGATGCCAAAGGCAAGAGCGAAGGCCGTCTCGTCATCAGGTGTGTCATTCCCCTCCTTTTCCCTCTCCTCTCACACCCAACTCTTCTTTTACACAGAAATGAATCCGCTTCGACGGTCTACACGACCGAGGTCATCACAAAGATGTTCAAAGAAGAAGGTGGCGCCTTGTTCGACTCGCGCTCCGCCTCCCTCGGACACACCCTTCAAGGTGGCGTCCCCTCCCCCATGGACCGCGCCCGTGCGACCCGGCTCTCCCTCCGTTGCATGTCCTTTTTGGAAGACCACCATGCGCGGTTGCAAGCCCAGCCGGGACGGGTCAAGGTTGCGCCCGAGGAGAGTGCGGCGGTGATTACGATCCAGGGGGGTGCGTTGGAGTGGGTGCCCGTGCAAGCGATGGTGAAGCACGCGGATATGAAGAATCGGAGGGGGAAGAAGATATGGTGGGCGGGCGTCAAGGATTTGGTGGAGGCGTTGGCGGGACGGTCGGAGTTGCTGTGAGGGGGTTAGCGCAATGGGAAATGGAAATGGCGTGTGTATACTAGGATAGATGGGGTTAGATCCTGTTGCTGCGTACTGGCCTCGGGCGTAGAACGGAGCAGCCTGTCGTGTAAAGAGGAGTCGTAGAATAGCAAGAGGCGCAATAGAGAATCAGCGCCATCCTGTATTGAAGTACTTCAGCCGCTGCCGGTGCATCACGGGCAAGTGTGTCGTATCTCGCTGTCCGTATGATGTTCTATCGGACCTACTATACTAGGCTGTCCCATAGCATAAGCTCCCCTTTCGCATCCATCTGCAAATGCTTGCAGTGTAACGTGATACTCGTAATATTCACCGAAGTCAATGAACTCGACTCATCCCAAAGAGAAATGCATCCCCATTGTCTCGATAACCTGCCAACCTGACTTGGGTCTTCCCGGACCGATGAGTCGAAGCGGTTGAGTCAGACTCGACTAAGTACTCACCATGTCCTCTTTTTTTCCAAATCAGGAAAGAACGATCAAGATGGGGCTTTTCTCATCTTGACATAATCTGTCGATTTCCATGGCTCACACGACACGGTTAGCAAGGTTGAAGACTGGCTCAAAGGTTGGACAAAACGGAATCCGGGCCGCTCTAGAGCGGGCTCGGAACGCTTCCGGATTCTATTTCGTCCAGCTGTTTAGGACCAGCCTCGAACACTGGTAACTGCGTTGTGCCCAAAGTTGGATTTATTCATCACGCCACCCGGTCTAACTGCTTTGATACTACTCAGTTCCTCTCCGCTCTTTATATCGCAAAAGGGCCCGCGCGGCGCGGCGGTGATATGATCAAACCTACGAATGAACATGTGCAATGAGTGCACTGGCACGACATCCGCGGTTTACGATATTGCTTCGATCATCAAACTTGAAGAATGTTAGCCAGCTCAATCCCACGACACTTGTTGACGATCATGGTTCCGATAGCCACTGAAAGAATCAGCCGTCATTCTCCGGATCACTTCCACAGCTCCCCCACCGCATGAGGTAACCGTAAACAAGTTCAAGTTTTGTGGTGTTGGTGGGGAGGCACTTCTGATTCTCGTTATCTATCGAATGATCGGTTACTGGGCCGTTGCCCCAAATTTACCAGTAGGTTGACGTGCCACTAAGACGCTTTTGTTGCATTGCCTTCCGTCATTAAACCTCTATTCTGGATCCAACGTTGATGGATTATACATCCCGAAAGAAGTCTCGAAATAGTCGACGCATCGTGGCATCAGATTGAAAATATAATTGCCAAGGGACCCGAAGGCCGAACCATTACCTCCCTTTCTTCGACTCGCTTCCTGCCAGGCAGCAACACACTACTGTTCATCTCATACTTGTCATGTCCTCCGACTTACAGTCTGCTCTGGAGCTTCTCCAGATGAATGACTATATATCCCGTATGTTCACCACACCTTCAGCCAATGACTAATGCTTATATAGCCCAATGCAGTTGTTATTGTCACTGCTGTCATATATGATTATTGTGAGATGCTCTTGTGCATGCTATCATTCTCAAACCAGAATGGTCATTTTGATTCTACTACTGCAGTCCTCATCTTTGCGAGAGAGGTATGTTATATCGCTCCCGACACCTTATTTTTTCGGCTCACAATGATTACAGATAGACTATATTTGGGTAAGGAAGTAACAGTTATCGAACAAGCACTGAGTCTCTGACAGTCCCACAGTGCCGACCCTGGACCTCGGTCTCCACAATGTTTGTTCTAGTACGTACAAAATCTCAAGGCATGCCTTGTGATGTGTGTTCTAACTTGATGGTTTCATAGGTCCGCTATACCAGTCTTTGTCATGCCATGTAGGTCCACGATTGCTGTAGTGTATACAAAGTTACACAACTAACAATGAGTCTGTGCCCAAGCCTTGGTGGCCTGAGTATGTTTGGATTAAGATCGGAGGTTAGTTGAGCTGATCAGATGCATTTACAGATGGTAGCACATTTGTCTCTGGCCCAGTCACAGTCAGTCTATCTGCTTTGCACCTTGGTCCTTGGCTGTCATTGATTAGTGTCTTCTGATAGATGTATGCATCTAAATTCAGATTACACAGTGTATTGACAATGCTTCCATAGGTGTAAGTACTTCAATTTGTTGGCCTCCACAATATTGGTATGAGGTATATTCGGAAGGTACCATGATTAATCTGGTGGTTGTTTGGGCATTCCCAATATACCTTAATGCTGCTGATTGTAGGTTACTGCACCCACTAATCCTATTTCCCCTAACTGTGATTTCAATTACAGTAGTAATGATCCTGCGAGTTTATGCAATGTGGAATCGATCCACAATGATCCTTTGGGTCCTCCTGTTCATTTATGTACCACAGGTTATTGTTTCCTTTGTTATTGCAGGTATCTATGGCATTCCCAATTTTCACCTCTCAGGTATGTCTCAAACTAAAATATCGTGTCACTGCAAACTCATGCAGGTGGCCCTTCATTGATTCCCCTACCATCTTTCTCTCTAGTTACAATTATCCAATTCATGGATTTCTCTATTTGCAATGACTCGTGGAGCAATCTCCCATCACGGCTTCCTGTGTATACAGAAATCCCGCGATTTTGTCTTGCTGGTACAATTTTGTTTCTTGCGATCATTCAAACCGTGAAGCAGTCGGTGGAGATGTATCAAGCAACCACACGGTGGCAGCCTAATCAGTACTTACGACGACTCATGGAAGATGGAATCATTTACTTCCTTGTGTACGTTTTACTTTCCCCTCGCTTTCATCTCCATTTTGTCGCCATCACGATCCCTCACTGATCTTACTTTCGAATGTTCGCACAAAAGTTAACCACTCTGATGTTTTCCCTTGAACTTTTAGGAACATGCTTTACAATGTCAATGGCTTACTCTACGGCGGGCTTAATGTTACCATGGACGGCACTTCGGCACTCTTCTTTGGCGTGTTTTCTTATATAACCCCAGCTGTCATGGTGCCCCGGTTCATCATCAGCGTGCGAGAGCTGTATGACCGTGACCTCCGTGGCCGCTGGCAGGGGATTGACGTCGGATTTAGTGTGTTGTCGCAACACGCTGCCAGCCAAAGTACGGAAATGTCCGCAATGTCATTCTCGGACGTCGCTCGAGGGCCGGGTCAGATCGTGGAGGGGGACGTGGACGAATCAGAGGCCATTCAACTTGAAGCACGGGGAGATAATAGCCGTCAGATGTGAACGAGTTGGGTATGAGCCCTAGTGTGTAGCAATGGATATCGATGATGGTGGTACTTTGATTGACGACGTGGATAGCTGATTTACCCATGTATATGCCTTGCCTTCTGAACTCCTTGTATATTCCAACGCAGCACGACATAGAAATCGCCTCAACGGACCTTCTTGTCCGCACTCACGATTTAGTTCTGTGCTGCAAACATTTTCAAGAGGTACACACATGGCTGTTGTAGAAAGCACGTTCAGATTCCTCGAGGCTATACTACGGCGTATATGATGCAACCAAAGGCTACCACCACCCCAGAGCAAATGAGTGAATGTCACGACTGCGAGACCCCGGACGAACCGCACTCAACTGGGTAGGCTAGTTTTCGTTGACACCCTTGTGCCTTTTAGCGCCTGGTGGCATTGGTTTGATGTATTTGAAGCGCAGCTGCAATGTCGGATCGTCATTAACTCATGGCGGGAAGCAGTACAAGACATCAAAACGAACCTTGAAAGTACTGGATATAAGTGAACCCTTGTGTACTGGAATGTTTCGTTGCTATCCGTAAACATCGCCTCAATTGAATCCGGCGCTGTTTCGATCTCGCATATACTCGGGGCAGCACAAACGACAAAACACAAGTGCTCTTGTCTATAGTTCGCCAATCGGGGACTGCTGTAGCCTATAAGTACCGCTTTCCACATCATACGCACCTGCACAGATTATAGCGCTAGAGTCGAGACCATGCATGTTGTCTTGACTGCACACAGACGTTTGCACAAATGGCACCAAAGGCTCAGCATGGGGGGAACGAGAAAGGGGCCGATGATCATTTAGAGTCGAACTGAGATTGGCGCGTGACGCGGTATCGGAGTTTGAAAAGAGTGGCTGTTGAATTTCCCACACGGGATGGACGCGTTTTGAACGAGTTGCACGTTGATACATTGCGTTGTTCCCAGTCATGCCACTACAAAGACCCGAATTGCCCGTAAAATATCAAAATCCGAATCTCAAGTCTCGTATGTTTTATTATCTCCTTGTCCCGTTCACATACTCAAACCCATCCGACAGTCGACTTGTCCAAATGGCCCCCTGTGAAATATCAGTCTCTCGATCGAGATGGCCATGAAGTCCTGGTGCGCCCTGTCCTCTCTCGTCTTCCTTCCTGTTACCCCTGACGTCACACCAGGTCGGCCGTCTTAAAATCCCAACCGTACGTCCGATAGTCGCATACCCTCTCTCACCCGTCCTGACCCTTCCGCTCAGCCCTCAGGCCATGCCTTCATCCTCCGCCGCTACGACACCGGCGCTATCAGCCTCACCACCATGTTCCGCGCCGCCTTCCCCGACGCGAGCGAGCTCGACGAGCGCAAAGAAACCCAATGGGCAAAAGAAGCCTTTGACCTCTCCGGCAACAACGGTTCCACACGCGAACCCGGTCTCGTTCGTCTCGCAGGCACCTGGATCGGTCCCTCCGTTGCTCTCCTCCCCCAATTCGCAGATGCCTATTTCTTGCATGACGTGATTCACCATATCGCCAATGCCGAGCCGGATCCGAAAGCTACCTATCGTCGATCGACGGCCAAGGGAACTCCCAAGGCGGCCCCACGATCGTCACCCGTCGCGAGTCCCGCCAAGACGTTGCTGACGCCCGCACCGTCGATGACGATGCCGACACCTAAGCGACGGCGGGAATCCTCGCCCGCCGCTGCCCCGGCACAGCCTCCCGCCCAACAGTCGAGTAGTACTTTACCACCGCCCCGTCGGTCTGCACGGACAAAGAGTCCAGCACCTCCTCTGATACCCATCTCCATGAAATCGCCGAAACCGGTACGAATTGCCCGTGCTGTTCGTATGACAGAGGCGACGACACCTGCCGGGTCGGATGAGACAGTCGTGGAGGAGGAAGCTGAGACTATTGAACTTGCAAAACCGAGCATGACACAGGACATTGCGGAACAAAAGGAGCTGATCGAGCGCTTGAAAGCTCAACGTGATCATCAAAAGATGCAGACGGACGAACTTGTACCCGACACGGCGCCGGCGCCTGCACCATTGAAGAGGGAAAGAGAGGACGAGGAGGTGAAGGAAGAGTTGCGTTTCAATTTCAAGGAGCCCGAGATCGAGGAACGACAAATTGCAACGAATAAGCGTGTATCGCGGTTCCAATTAGAACCC
>JBBPQZ010000640.1:0-13199 GCA_038092795.1 Boletus rubissimus | reverse complement strand
CCCTTTTCCCTACCGTCTTCTCGCAGCCAACATGACGATCGCGGGAACACTCGAGTGGGTACGGTTCGAATGGTCGTCCGATCGTAGCGTACGCCTACATATACGCGAAAGCACGCTGTCCTTTAGTGCATGAGATCACGCGCATTGCGAAAACCCGAGTACGTTGTGACCTCCGTATTTCGTTTATTCCCAGACGCCTCTCAAGTAGGCGGTTCGTTGGACGACGGTCGAAGGGAATGGACAGGACAAACATTTGTACTGGTCTCGAATACATGATTGACGAGAGTCGTGTAACGTGTCTTGGGAAGCATCTCCACGAGGGTTGTGTACGCTACAGCAATTACAGCAATGTGCGATGCGTCCGAGAGAGTAGATTAGATTGTGAATATGCCTTCTAAGAATCTTGTCATCGGGTCGTCACCAACGAGGGACATGTGAGGAAGAGCTCATCGGAACAGATGGCATGAGCATCACTGGAAACGAATCTGAGCCGCATCAATTCAGTGTACGTATTCGATTGGCGTCTACTAGCGAGTTCTTGTCCACGAACGGCAAGTCTTGAGCGCTCGCAGTTGGTACGTGCATCCGTGATTTGAACAATAAGTCTGATATTGAGGGGAGGAACTAGTCTGGTCACCAGACTAGGGAGGAACCCGACACTCTGACTTCAACGCACACTCTCGCGATCGTTTCGGTTGACATTCTTCAGGTTTGCAACAGCTCGAATCAATTAGACTCTGTCCTGCAATCACGGCGTTTGCGGGCGTATAGACTTGTCCAGTGACCGTGGAATGAATATGCTAGCGAGTTCAATCACGGATGGGTTTATCACGAGGGGATACGAACTCGTCCACATACTCACGACTGAGTATACTATCTGCATGACTGCGTTGAATCACCTAGATCCATGCGTCTCATCTCCGGTGCCTGAACTACAACACATCCATAGGGGAAAAGCGATCGAAAGGATAGCCTTGTCTGGTTCTCGCTGGTGTGATCCACTATGAGTCTCACTACATACAGTAAGTGTAAGGGAAGTACACGCACTGTTACACGGACCCTCGCGGCGGAGGGACTAGGCGTATCGTTCGCCTGTTCTGCCTAATAGGACGTGAGCTATCATGACACGGTACATAATAGCCAGAAAAAGACTCACCCGGTCCGCCTCTGTTGGATCTACGAGACCCTGTCCGCCGCGGGAAGTATTTTTGTTGGGAAGAGACGCGGCGGAGGGACGCGATGCATCATTCGCTTGTTGTGCCTAACGGGACGCGAGCAATCATGAGATGATACATGATAACCAGGTGAAGACGTACCCGGCCTGCTTTCGATGGGTCTGCGGGGCCCTGTCCGCTACAGGAAGTATCTTTTTTGGGATGGTTTGGAACTGCAGGCTTCGCAGGCGATTTATGCTACAACATCCGATGAGTCGCCGCATACAAACTCTAGGAACAACGAACCTTTGGCATTCGAAGCGATGTCGCGACCATTCGCTAGAGTGATATGTTAGATACACGACATCTGATCGTCTATCAAGGAAGGACGCTCACTGGCTTACGTTGGCCTGCAGCCATCCACGAAGGTCCTTCGCTTGTAGCTTCTGCTCCTGCTGGCGACTGGGAAAGTGATTGACGACCAGCAGGCCGGGTTGGCCTTCTGGGAACCCGCTCTGGCATACGCGAAGATGAATCCTTGTCACCCCTATTGAATTTTGTCTGTAGCCACCCTTTCAACCCTTTGTATGGCTTGCCAGTATCGAGGTTTGCTGGACGGGCCACTGGAGGGGAGGCCATCGGTGGTGCATCTGACGACAGTGGTATGACATGGGATGCGCCAAGCGGCGGTACCTCGTCTTCGCGGGGATGGGCCGAGGATGCCGGCGACGGCGGCTGCAGTAGCGTCAGCACGGGGAGAAAATGATAATGTAGTGATCACCAACCTCGTCAAAGTCGAACTGCAGAGCAGGTGTGCTCGATGGCACCTCGGCCTATGCGATTGTGAGAACTCGTTTCCGGAGGGGGAAGAATGGAGAGATACCTCGAGGAGATCACCATCGTTGCCTTCACTGCGGCTCTCAGACTGGAGCGAGCTGGACTTCCCAGGCTGTTCCTAGTGTTCATACACAATAGAGTCAGTGTAACCCCTTTGGCGACGGAAATGACAAACTCCTACCGGGGTTGAGTGAGCTGGGTTGTTGTCATGGTCGCCGGATGTCGAAGGCTGCTCGTCCACTTGTCCTTGCTCACCAGTAGATGTCTAACATAGTGTGTCAATGTCAGAGACGGAATGAGGCTTATCCGACATGCATCCATAAATGCTTACATGGAAGGGACCATACAAGTCTGGGAGAGTACTGCCAAGGTTATGGATGACAATTTTCCCGTCACGTCGTCCGGTCGCAAGATAGTTATTATCTGCGGAGATGGCAATAGAAGATATGTCTTTACTATCCTCGATGGCAGGGCCAATGTGGGAGAGAGTCAATGGATCCAGGAATGAGATGGAATGCAATGCGTAGTAGGTAGCGATGAATTTTCCGTTGGCTGCTACAGCGATAGATTCGACTTCGCCACCACTAAGAACTTGTGATTCCGATTCCGCAATCTCGGATCCCGTGGACACGTCGAAAGACTTGATTTTCTTGTCGTCAGACGCGGCAAAAATTCGTTGACCATCCTTGGACCACGCAAGCGGAGTGATCGGGTAGGAGATGTGGGGTGTGAGAGCCTTGATAGTGAAGAGCTCGTCGCCGTTGCGACTGTCGAAGATTCGGATAGATTGCCCCTGGCAGGCAGTGGCGACATGCTCGCCATTCGGGGAGAATCCGATGCCATATAGTAAATTGTCGTGTATGAGCGGGCCGACGAGTCTCTCCCCACTGGTGATGCTCCAGATGCTCGCCTTGTTGTCGCCCCTTGCAGTCCCTGTGGCAAGCCTGGTCGAATCCGGGGAGACGTCGACTGCACCCACGTAAACTGTGCCCTCCACCTCGATGACTTTTTCGTCAATCTCTTTGTCCCACACACTTGCTCCCTTCGTCGTCCCACACACTATCCACTGGCCATCTCTTGACACAGAAATGGCATTCAAATCCATTCCCGTTTGCTTTCCGACCTCTTGACCATCTTCAAGTCGCCATCGTCGAACTCCATCGCTAGTCCCGCCCAAAAGATGCATCCCGTTAGGGTGGAATGCGACTGCCCACACCCTACCAAAGCGACCAGTGTCAAGTACGATTGTTGGGTCTTACTGAATTGTCAGCATTCAACACAACCATACCACGGCGCTGCTACGTACCAGTCTTTGTTGACGACATCCTCACCGACGATATCTATATAGTCGTTAGTTTTGAAAGTGCAAGAACAAGGTGTTTCAGTTTATTCGCGGTGCAGTGGTGCACAAAGTTGCTTTGCAAAACGTGTCTCGCGTGTCTTTAGCGCTTGTATTCAAGTTACTCGGATCCCAGCCAGGTGACCTCGTAGCAGTTAACATTGTCCAAACCTTCCCTCGTTGCTGAGGGTCCTTTACCTCGCGACTTGCGAATCCTTGTCATAAGTATCTCGGCTGCAGGGTTCGGTGCACAACCCGTGTACAATCTGCGTTACACAGACTCGCGACATACGGGAGATGAATGCGTCACCCAGACCTGAACTGCGTCACATTTAAATCCGGACGCCCGTGGACGCCGCAGGCCAACGTACGTATCTCTCCGGCCTCGAATAGTTGTGCTGACACGCGTGCCTCATTGACACCAGCAACGCCTTTGGACACCCAACGACAAGTTCCAGGGTTCAGCATGCGTAGACTATACGGCAGGCATCCGCACGGAAGCCACGGAAACGCCGGACGTTGCTCACAAGTACTATGTATTCTACTAATGCGGTATGCAGGCCAGTGTGATCGAGTACACGTCGTGTGCTCATACACTTTTTCTCCAAGGCAATTCGGAAGTACTATATTTCGATAGTCCGATGTAAAGGCAAGATCAACAGCCCGGCTCATAAACCTTCGCAATACCTGTATACCTTTTATATAGACATCGAGGTTGGCTCGAGCAGTCTGACATTTGAGCAACGCGTAACCAGTACGCTTCCATCCCTCACGACGATCGACACTGACAAGTTGGCCAGATACGAATCATTCATGCTCGTACTGTTATTTGCATCACGTAACCCATCTACGTCTTTCAAGTAGTAGAGACGGCACGCAATGTTCGCTTTGACCCCGACCGGTTTCCGCCACCTTTTTTGTGGAAGAGGTCTTGGGGCCGCCGAATTAAAAAACAAGAATTGGCTGCAGTATACTTCCTCGTCCCTCGAGCGATTAAGGTGGATAAGTGGATCGAGGTTCATACCATATACCTGGAAGAGTCGGAAAGGGGTAAAGTTGCATTTCCGAGCGATGAAAGGGACCCAGGAGTTCAAGTTGGTATGAGTATACCATCGTTCCGAGTGTTGATTTAATGACACCAAAGACAGTCGAAACAAGGGCGGATCGTCCCCGTGCATGACTTTATAAACTGTGACTCTTCGAGTCCGACGCGACTCTCTGCGCGAGGGGTCACCGGATCATCGCATCTGCGGAAGGCGGCATGGAACAGTTACATCGTGTTGGTCCACCGGCCCGGACCAGGTCTGTTTGATAGCCGATTCAGGGTATTATTCAATGACCGGGTCAGTCTACAAGTTTGAGTGCTCGAGCGCTCATTTTCCAACTCTTCAATCTCGCTCGTCCGACTCTCGGTATTCCAATGTCAGGGAGTTGCGTTGGAATAAACAGCGTCTTTGAAACAGGTTGTCCACCAAAAACAAATGCCAAAGCAGGAATGATACCGGAAGTACGTTGGTCCTTGAGCGTGGTGAGATCCTTTTTCTCGTGGGACTGACGCGTGCATTGCCACTTCCACCACCTCCCTGTCTATTCCCTTTGCATTTTCTCGCAAATTACTTCTGTCCTGAGCCTGGCATCTTCTACCAAGGATGGGTTATCCTACCCCCACTCACACATGTCCAACACACCAGCCGAGTCTCCAGGCTCCGGCCCAGCTTTCCGCAGGGCAAGTGTGGCTCGCCAGCACAGCCATCATGTGAACGAACTACGGCACCGTCACGGCCCTTTTCTGGGTCTGCTTCCATACCCTCCGGAATCGACTCAACCGCAAGGATGCGATTACTATACGAACCTTCCTCTTCTATATCTGGATCTAGTCAGTGTTTGGATTCCTCTTCCTTGTGTCCGACTCGCAGCTCACGCAATTAGCGCTCATCCATTACCATGGGTTTCCCGGAGTTCCGAGTGCGTACGAGGAACGTGACGCCAACGTTTCAATATCCGGTCCCCATGCTTTGACAGACGATGGCAGTCGCATTGTCCTCTGGGCATTTCGTGTGTTCGAGAACGCATACGACGGCCGATGCGAGTGCCTGTACGGCAATGTATGCCAAGGAGTCGAACGAAAGAGTATCACCAGTGCATGATTGACGAGTGCTTCGTCATGTAACGTATCTCAGTGGGAACTTCTGTCTCCATGAGCTTGAGTGATGCATACGCTCCAGCATGGTAGTCGATCGAGTAGTTCAGGTCGTCTGAACGTGTTGTTCTCGAAACGTCATGTGCGATGATCAGAGATGGTGAATGTGCCTTCTTGTCATCGGGAATCGTCACCAACGAGGGAAACTTTGTGAGGAAGTGTCTACTAGCGAGACTCTTCCCTGTCCACGAAGGGCAATCATTTCAAGTCTTGCGCGCCTGCACCCGGGACGCACAAGAAAAACATTGAAGCGGGAGGGACCCGACACCCTAGTGATGCACGCTCTCGTCTTGTTGACATCTTCAGGTTTGCAACAACTCGAATCAATTAGACACTGTCCTGCAATCCCGGCGTTTGCAGGCGCATAGACTTACTCGGTGACCGTGGAATGCTAGCGAGCTCAATCATGGATGGGCTTATCAGGACTCGTACATACTGCGAGTGGTGCTGCGAGGGAACACAAACTCGTCACATACTCACAATAGAGAATGCTATCTATATGACTGCGTCGAATCACCTAGATCCATGCGTCCCATCTCCGGTATCTGAACCACAACACATCCATAAGGGAAACGCGATCGAAAGGATAGCCTTGTCTGGTTCTCGCTGATGTGATCCACTATGAGTCTCACTACATAAGTGTAAGGGAAGTACACGCACCGTTATATGGAACCTTTCGGCGGAGGGACGAGATGCATCGTTCGCCTGTTGTGCCTAATAGGACATGAGCCACCATGATACGATACATAATAACCAGAGAGAGACGCACCGGGTCCGCTTCGGTTGGATCTACAGGACCCTGTCCGCCGCGGGAAGTATTTTTGTTGGGAAGAGACGCAGCGGAGGGACGCGATGCATCATTCGCTTGTTGTGCCTAATAGGACGTCAACCATGATGACGTGACACATACGAAGGAAAAGACGCACCTGGCCTGCTTCTGTTGTATGCGCAGAGCCTTGTCCACCACCAGAAGCATCTTTTTTGGGATGGTTTGGAACTGCAGGCTTCGCAGGCGATTTATGCTACAACATCTGAGGAGTCGCCACACACAAACTCGAGGAACAACGAACCTTTGGCGGTCGGAAAGATGTCGCGACCATTCGCTAGAGTGACATGTTAGACATACGACATCGGATCGTCTATCAAGGAAGGATGCTCACTGGCTTACGTTGGCCTGCAGCCATCCACGAAGGTCCTTCACTCGTAGCTTCCACTCCTGCTGATGACTGGGAAGGGGATTGACGACCGGCAGGCCGAGGCGGCCTTCTGGGAACCCGCTCGGGCCTACGCGAAGACGAATCCTTGTTACTCCTACTGAACCTTGTCTGTAGCCACCCTTTGAGCCACTCGGATGGTTTGCTAGTATTGAGGTTTTGTGCTGGACGGGCCATTGGAGGTGAGGTTACGGGTGGTGCATCTGACGACAGTGGTATGGCATGGGATGCGCCAAGCGGCGGTGCCTCGTTCTCGCGGGGATGGGCCGAGGATGCCGGCGATGGCGGCTGCAGCAGCGTCAACACAGGGGAAAATGAGAATGTAGTGATCACCGACCTCATCAAAGTCAAACTGCGGAGCGGGAGTGCTCGACGGCACCTCGGCCTATGCGATTGTGAGAACTCGTTTCCGGAGGGGAAGCACAAAGATATACCTCGAGGAGATCTTCATCAGCGTCCTCGCGGTGGCTCTCGGACTGGAGCGAACCGGGACGAGAGGTATCGTTGACCTGATGCACCCATTAGGACGTGAGCCATCATGATATGATACATAATAACCAGAGAAGGACGCACCCGGTCAGCTTCGGTTGGATCTACACGACCCTTTCCGCTGCGGGAAGTATCCTTGTTGGGAAGAGACGCAGCGGAGGGACGCGATGCATCATCCGCTCGTTGTACCTAATCGGACGCGAGTTATGATGACGCGACACATAATAACTAGGAAAGGACGCACCTGGCCTGCTTCTGTTGTATGCGCAGAGCCTTGTCCACCACCAGAAGCACCTTTGTTGAGATGGCTGGAGCCAGCAGCTTTGGGGGGCAATTTACGCTGTAGTGTCCAATGAGCCCCTGCATTCGAACTTGAGTAACAACGAACCTTTGGTTTTCTTACAACGGGTTTCGCGACTGCTCGCTAGAATAATATGTTAAACATACGCGTCTGATCGTCCATCAAGGAAGAACACTCACTCGCACACGTTGACCTGCAGCTATCCATGAAGGTCCCTCATTCGTAGCCTCCACTCCTGCTGATGACTGGGAAGGGGATTGACGACCGGCAGGCCGAGGTGGCCTTTTGGGAACCCGCTCGGGCCTACGCGAAGACGAATCCTTGCTACCCCTACTGAACCTTGTCTGTAGCCACCCTTTCAACCCCTCGGATGGCTTGCCAGTATCGAAGTTTTGTGCTGGACGGGCCACTGGAGGGGAGGCTGTCGGTGGCGCATTTGATGACAGTGGTATGGGGTGGGATGCGCCAGGCGGCGGTGCCTCGTTCTCACGATGATGTGCCGAGGATAGCGGCGACGGCGGCTGCAGCAGCGTCAACACAGGGAAAAAATGAGAATGTGGTAGTGATCACTAACCTCATCAAAGTCGAACTGCGGAGCAGGCGTGCTCGACGGCAGCTCAGCCTATGTAATCGTGAGAATTTGCATTCGGAGGAGGAAGATCAAAGAGATACCTCGAGGAGATCTTCATCATCGCCCTCGTTGTGGCTCTGGGACTGGAGCGAGCTGGGTTCCCCAGGTTTTTCCTGGTGTACATGCACACTGGAGTCAGCACAAACTCTCTCGATGGCGGAAATGGTAAACTCCTACCGGGGCAGAGTGAGGTGGATCGTTGTCATGGTCACCCGATGTGGAAGGCTGCTCTGGTTGTCCTTGCTCGCGAGTAGATATCTGACATGGTGTGTCAACATCAGAGATGGAACGGGACTTATCTAACATGCCAACATTGCGAATGAACAAATACTTACCCGGAAGGGACCATACGAGTCCGGAAGAATGCTCCCGATGTTGCGGATGACGATTTTCTGGTCAGTTTGTCCAGTCGCAAAATAGCTGCTATCTGCGGAGATGGCAATCGAGGTTATGTTTTCGCTGTTGTCGATGACTGGACCGATGTGAGAGAGTGTCGATGTGTCCAGGAACGTGATGGAATGCAATGCATAAGTAGCGATGAATTTTCCGTTGGCTGCTAGAGCAATGGATTTGGCTTCGCCACCTTTAAGGATCTGCGATTCAGCAATTTCGGACCCCGTGGAGGTTTTAAAAGACTTGATTTTGTTGTCCTTAGATGCGGTAAAAATTTGTTGGCCATCGTTGGACCACGCAAGTGGAGTGCTTGCATAAACGAATGAAGGCATGGCAGTCCTGATTGTAATAAGCTTGTTGCCATTGCAAGTGTCGAAAACGCGGATGATGGATTCCCTCCTGCAGGCAGTGGCGACGCGCTCGCCATTGGGGGAGAACTGGATTCCATAGATGGAATCGTCATGTTCGAGCGGGCCAATGAGTCTCTCGCCGCTGGTGATGCTCCAGATGCTCGCTTTGAAGTCGTAAGTCCCTCCAGTTCCAGTGGCAAACCTGGTCGAATCTGGGGAGACGTCGACCGAAGTCACCCAGTTTGTGCCGTCCACCTCAATGACTTTTTCCCGCATCTCTCTGTCCCACACACTTGCCCCCTTCTCCGTCCCGCACACTACCCACTTGTCATTCCTCGACACAGAAAGTGCGCACATGTTCATTCCTGTTTGCTTGCTGACTTCTTGACCATCTGCAAGTCGCCATCGTTGAATTCCACCGCTAGTCCCGCCCAAAAGATGTGTTCCGTCAGGGCGGAAAGCAACTACATGTATTGTGCCAGAGAGACCAGTGTCAAGTACCATTGTTTGGTCTTACTGAATTGTCAGCATTCCACGCAATCACTCCTTGGAGCTGCTACGTACCGGTCATTGTTAACGACATTCTCACCAGCGGTACACAGTCGTTGGCTTTGGAGAATGAAAGAACGAGATGTTTCGGTTTACTCGTGCACAAAGTCGCCAAGTTTCCTTATTCTCGCGCCTCGTGTCTTTGGCGCTTATTCTTACTCGGATCCCAGCTAGGTGTCCTCGTTGCGTCCGACGACCAGGTGGCAGGCAGTCAACATCCGCGAAATCTTTCCTCGTTGCCAAGAGTCCTCTTACCCTGGACCCCGCGATTGCTCGTCACATCTCGGCTGCGGCACTCGGTTCACGACGGGTGCATATACGATCTGCGTTAGCAGCGCACCAAGCACAAGCACATCCCAGGATGCTCCTGAATAGGGAGCCCTCATCCTCGAGAAGAATTTTCTTCGCAATACGGGAGACGAATATATGCACCACCCACGTTCACATTCGTATACACGCGTGCGTTTCTGCAACAGCTCGCACTGACTGCTATAGACATCGGAAATATAGATGCAAAAGACCTACGTACGTGTCTCTTCGGGCTCGGGTAGTTCTACTCTCACACACGCTTCATTGACGTCAGCAATTCCTTCGGACACCCAACGACATGTTCTTGGATTCACTGCTTTCAACGCTGGCGGAGTCAGACATCTTGAGTAAAACGCTTAGCTGACAGGACTGGTCCTTGGCAAAAAAAAGTGGTCTCAACAGATATTGTACAGAAGTGGGCAATGAGTCATGATCCTGCGGTCCCAGGACCACTCTGACACACTTTTTAGTTTACAGAAGATATCTCGTGAGTTCCATGATTCTGCGTCGTGCCCACGGGCCGTGTATTGAGCCCCCCGAAGCAGTCAGGCAACCCTGTACTGTACAACTCCAAAACATCAGGAACGCTTGATGTGTATCGAGGGTCATGTCTATCTCCCGCGCAATCGCTATCATTGCGATTCTCAACAGTGTTGCTTTACGAGGGTGCGTTGGTGTCCACAGCGCGATGCGTCACTGAATTGATTGTCTGGTCGATAGATATTGGCGACGACTGTCAGACTGACGACGTTCCACACCACCTCGTGTGGTCGGACCTCATTTCAAAGTGCCAGATGTCTTTTTTTTTTTTGGCCCGACAGTAGCTAGACGCGTCAAGTATATCCTGCACGACGATACATGAAATCGCCGAACACTCGCCATCGACCTGTGCGCCAAAAAGGTTGCGCGTTTGGCAGCACTACGTCGACAGCGTGGTTCTGTGGCGGGTGCTCTTTGCCCTCGCGACCACCATGCAAAAGGAGCATATTTCGATCCAAAACGTCGGTCGCGTTGGGCGGTATTGCAGACCGCGACGCAGCATACGGAGCTGTTCATGACAGTGTTGACGTTGGATATTTTGAATCCAAAGTCGACGGTGGAGCGCAAGAGTGTCATGGTAATCCCTCTTTGCGTATCAAAAAACAACATCAGCTGCATCGGTTGGGCTTGCATTCGTGGGCATGCATTTACTGACGAGATGACGACAGCGACCGCTGATACTGTACCCGAACCTACCGCAATTAATGGAGGCGGTGGTCAAATCTCTCGATCCCAACTCAACGTCGAGCCGACATGCTATGCTTGACACCGCGACCGAAATCCTCGGACACGTCGTCAAAATGTACGTCCCTCCCCTTGTCCATTTCCCCCCTCCTTCCACCCACCAACAAACTAACCTGACTGCCCCCCCTTTGGACAGCTTCCCCACCGTCGAAGGCGCCTGCATCATGTATGTCCTCAAATCTGCCACCTAGCTCTACGTCCTCGAGGATCACACCCACCGCTCAAGACCGCATGCGCGTTCTCCCCCGACGGGGAACGGCTGGTGACCGTCTTTCTCGAGGAGGGTGTGGTTAGGGTGTGGAAGGTCGGCGCGAGCTTAGCAAGTGCGTTGTTGCATCCGGGGCAGCCACCGAGACAGGGCGAGATGGGGTCGCGGCCGTACAAGACGTTTACATTCAACGTCGGGGAAGTAATGGGTTGCTAATACTTTTTTTTCCCCTCCAGCCTCTACCTCCCTCACTTTTGTTCCTCCGTCTTTTCGTAAGCGAACATGGCGATCGCAGGAACGCTCGAGTTATGTCTACATATACGCGAACGCACGCTGTCCTTTAGCACATGAGATCATACGCGTTACGGAAACCCGAGTAAGTTGTGATCTCTGTGTTTCGTTTATTTCCCCAGAGAGCAGAATAAATTGTGAATATCATCAGGATCGTCACCAGAGAGGGACAATGTGAGGAAGAGCTCATTGACGTGATCGATGATGGCGTTCGAGACCGAAACGAGCGTGAGCCACATCAGTGTACTCGATCATCTACTAGCAAGTTCCTGTCCACAAGGGGTGAGCAATCACCTCTGCTCTTGAGCGCTCGTACTAAACAGTATTCGGATCTGTGATGAACAATAAAAACCATCGTCGCAGGAGACGTCTTGGTTGACATTCTGTAGATTTGCAATAGCTTGAATCAATTAGACACTGTCCTCCAATCCTAACTAACCTTCGCGTGCATTGAGTGAATATCCTAACGAACTCAATCATGGATGGGAATCCTACTACTAATAGTACCTGCTGCGAGGCGACACGAACTTGTCCACATACTCACAATTGAGTATGGTATCTACATGATTTGGATCGAATCACCTGGATCCATGCGTCCCATCTCTAGTACCTGAGCCAAAACACATCCATGCGGGAAATGCGATCGAAAGGATGGCCTTGCCTGACTCTTGCTGACGCTGACCCGCTGTGAGTGTAACAACATAAACTAAACGAAAGTGTACGCACCGTCAAATGGACCACCCCGGTGGAGGGGACAGATGCATCGTTCGCTTGTTGCGCCTGATACAAAATGAGCTATCGGGACGTGGTACACAACAATCAGATAAAGACGCACTCGGTCTGCTTCCACTGGATCTGCAGAGCCTTGTCCACTACGAGAAGCATCTTTGTTGGGATGGCTGGGGCCGGGAGCCTTGGGAGGTGATTTACGCTGCAGCGTCTAATGAGACCCTGCATGCACACCCGAGTAACAACAAACCTTTGTTTTTTTAATGACGGGTTTCGCGACCGCTCGCTAGAATAATGTCAAATATACTGCGACTAATCGTCTATCAAGGAAGAGTACCCACTCGCACGCGTTGACCTGCAGCCATCCGCGAAGGTCCCTCATTTGCAGCTTCCACCCCTCCTGGTGATTGGGAAGGGGATTGACGACCGAGAGGCTGAGGTGGCTTAGTGGGAACTCGATCAGGCCTCCGCGAAGATGAAACCTTGTTATTCCTATTGAACCTCGTCTGTAACCACCCTTTGAACCCTCGGATGACCTCGGATGGCTCGCCAGTATCGAGATTTTCTTCTGGACGGGCCACTGGAGGGGTGATCGTGAGCGGTGCAACTGACGACTGTGGTGCGGCATGGGACGTGCCAAGCGGCGGTGCCTCGTCCTCGTGGTGATGAGCCGAGTATGCCGGGGACGGCGGCTGCAGCAGCGTCAACACAGGGGGTAAATGAAAATGTAATGATCACCAACTTCGTCAAAGTCGAACTGCGGAGTGGGGGTGCTCGACGGCACCTCGGCCTATGCGATTGTGAGAACTTGCTTCGAGGGGTGGGGGAAGAATGAAGAGATACCTCGAGGAGATCGCCATCGTTGTCTTCGCTGCGACTCTCGGACTGGAGTGAGCTGGGTTTCCCACGTTGTTCCTGGTG
>JBBPQZ010000639.1:0-13203 GCA_038092795.1 Boletus rubissimus | reverse complement strand
CTGTACAGTATATAAGGTAGCACATTGCGACTGGTATCCCCAGTCTAATCCACTTTGTTTACCACTATAGGCATTGCCTTGGCCATCTGGTCATTGTAGCCTGTGTTGAACGGAAAGGACCCACATACCCTCATCCTTGAGCCAGAAGTCGTGTACTCTGCAAGCAGATACCTGAGCCTTGTGAAGTGATCAGACTCTTCGGAGATAGTTCATAACAACAAGTCCTTGCTCAGCGAGGCGACGAGCAACAGATGGCATGATATGGCCCATCTGATGGTGCAGCTCCATTATGGTGAGTCGCTCAGTGACTGCCGCGGCCTGGTCCTCCTCATGCACTACTTGATATAGCCCTTTGGTCGACTGTGGAATGTGGCCGATGACGTCTCCATCAGCTGTGCGTATAGTGCAGTACCCTTTTGCAAAGGTCGTCGCCAGCCCCATCTTGTCCAATCGGCTGATCGATACGAGTGTGTACCCCACTTCAGGTGAGTACAATACTTCTGTTAATCGCAGCTTGGACACATCTAACCCATTTGAGACTTCGACAACTAGGTCACCTACTCCAGTGGCGTTGAATTTCTGCTGGTTCACTGCAGTGAAGGACTTTGGAGGTATGCTGCGCACATTCTTCATATGGTGGCAATCCGGTGTAATATGGCGGGTGGTGCCCGAGTCATACAACTCGACACGGTGTAACTGATCTGGACAGTCATTGACGTCCATCGCGATGTTCTCTAGGCTGTCCTCATCTGGGCACAGGGGGTGAGCGCGGTCCGATGACGTAGCTTCGTCGTCGACCTCTGTAGCTCCAACCTCTTCATTGTCCCATTCGCAGCCCCACGGGCTGTCATCTCCAGCATCAGAGAACCAGTCGGCCTCTTCGTCATCAAAGGGCCTTTGCACCTGATCTGGGTGAGCCTCGTCGTCATTGTCCAACTCTTCTGACAATAAGCCCGGCAGTGACTCATCATCGTCCTCAAACACCCCAAACACTCCATCATCGGAGTCTGCGTCATCCGTCACGGCATGCGCACTATTCGAGTGAGTTGATTTCGACTTGGCATCATCTTTGGGGGTCTGATCGCAGTTTGCTGCCAGATGCTTCTCGGATCCGCACGTCCAGCACTTGCACTTGGGTCGGTTGCCTCTGGAAGAACATCCCCCACGTCCTCGTCCGCCTTTGCTGCCTGAGGAGGTGATAGCCATCGCCTCGTTGCGATCTTTTCCTTCACTATGTGTATGTTTCATTTTCTGTCTCTCGGCTTCTTCACTTATAAGTGAGATCAGCGTGTCCGGCTCGATGGTTTTCGACGACACATATAGGCGAGCGGTAGCGAGCTGGTTCGAAGCGAAGTTCGTGAGGTAGGTAGGAAGAGATTTTATGATGGTTGAGCGGTAGTCCGTTTGGTCGATGTCGACTCCTACAGATGCTAACTCCTCACATTTCATCCGTAGTCCATCAAGGAATTGGCGTACGTCGCCACCTTTCATCATCCTGAAGTCAAGGAACTGGGTATGCAAATCTGTCTGCGTGTAAGTCCCCTTCTCCATGTACTCTTTTTCAATTTGGTTCCACATGGTTACGACAAGGGGTAACTTCCGGATTTTGAGCGCAGTTGAATCCGGGATTCTCTGGGTAAGCAAATGTTTTGAAATACCCTCATTCTTACGCCACTTGTTGAATGTCTCAATTTCATTCTGCGTCATTGGGAGAGTGTGGGGGGGCATGGTGGCTGTTCCATCAAAATGGTCCCACAGATCCTTGGCTTCGACGGCAACCTGGAAACGAAAAGCGAAAATCGCCCAGTTTGTGCCCTTGACATCTAGCTTGGGCACATTACTGGGTAGGGTGTCGGTGGTGACAGGGATGGACGTAGACATGGTGAAAAGGACGGTGAGTGACTTGATCTGATTTTAAAAGCGCGGAGCAGCAGGGCTCATAACCTGATAGAATAGATGAGGTAACGACAGTGATGCACCTAGCGGGTGCGTGACTCAGTCGTGTGCGGGAGCAACGGACTATGATATTTACCTAGCGGGTGTGTGACTAGGTACATCATTAGCGTTCTGTGTAACTAAGCTATCACGGTAGGGAAACTCACCTCAGTCATGTGCGGGAGCAACGGACTGAGGTGCAACGAGTCGAAAACAAGTGGCTATATAGCCCTAGGTATTTATACTGGAGTCGTATCTACTAATGAGGAATGGTTCAGGAAGGTATAGGGTCGAAGACAAACGGAATACTGTATTAAGGAAGGTCAAATGAAGGGTAGCGAGCGACTAGTGTATAAGTGTTGTAAGTGGAATGGAGGCATACGATATGTCCGAGTAATGGAGCTGATGCCGCGCCTGCGTGCATGCTTGCATATTCTAACAGTTTGTATACGGTCGTCCACCATCATAAATACGGATAACGTTGCTGTCGGGCATAGAGCACTAGCCCCCGTTGTCAGTTGAGTGCCTAACTGTCCATGGTGGTACTACGCCGGTGTACCCAGGTTTGCGTGATCACCTGTGACGTCACATCTAACGCGGATAGTATTTCCGTACGCCATAGCCAGGCGGATCCAGTTCCCTCCCTCTTCGACTTCTCTTTATGTATTTTTCGATTCTGGATTATAGTTTAGGTCGCTGCGGCCACCTCCATCGTTGTATTCGGACATTACCTCCAATCAAAGAAGTATTTCCTTAGGCAGCAAGTTTGTAGACTGCCCAGAGTGTGGTTGGAAAAGTCCGCACAGTAAGCAGTTGAAAGAAGACGATTTTCAAGATTCCTCCCCAATCCTGCACCCATAAGGTCTATTGGCCTTCCCATGACAAACAAAGAACTGAACACCACTCTTTTTCCTTCGAGTGGTATGGTGACGAACACTTCCACTCCTATCTCCGCCCCACCCATTACCTAAAGCCTGTTATCAAATATGTTGAACTCGGTGGACTTAGACGATCTCGTCGCAAGGCTGTCCGCCCTAAACATAAACCAAGAAAAGAACAACGTGACTAAGAAGATCGCCGACCCCGATAAATGGAATGGCGACAGATCCACCTTTCATCTCTGGTGGGTCAAGTTATGTTTTTGGATAGATGCCCAAACGTGGAAGTCGGACAAACTGAGATGTATCGCTGTCCTTTCACGGTTCGAAAAGAAGGCGGATGGTTTTGCCCAGCTCATGCTGGAAAAGTACCTCGACGATGAGGAGACCAAGGTGAAGAACGCACAAGATGTTGTTGTAGGCACAAAAGGAGATTCAGCTTGGCCAAGTTGGTCCAAGCTCCAAAAGGAGATCAAAAGTTATTTTTGAATTGATGTACTCGCCCACGAGTCACTTCGGAAGTTAGAAGGCCTTCGCCAAAACGGTCACCCGATCGATCTCTTCCTACAACGCTTCGAAGTTCTTCAGAACAAGGCAAATATTGAGGACTATCACGCCAATATGCTCCTCAAGAAGGCGTTGACTACCGCATTTACGAGAGAGTCCAGATGAACCACCCTGGACTAGAGTTCGGAATTGATGAGCTTAAAGAAAATTATAGAGCTGTCGGTCGAGCTTATGAGCAAATGGCAATAAAGTGTGGTCCCCCCTCGAACTCCCGTTTTGTCCCACGGCCTCAGGGTCGATATCCTTATCTGTCTCCTTCTCAACCTCCACCCCCTCAACGTCCGCAGTTTACAGCAGTAGGAACTCAACCGGGTCGTGGCGCTCCCATGAAGATAAGTGTGCAGCAAGCTGCACCAACAAGGCCTGACACAAGAACTTGTTTTTTGTGCAATCTTCCTGGGCATATAAAGCCCAATTGCCCCAAGAATCCCTACCGTCGTCCACCCTGCCCTCCGCAACAGCATCAGCAGGTCGTTTGGGATTACGACCAGGAAGCTTATGTCCCGGTCCCTGAGTATTCCCAAGTGCAAGCGGCGCAACAAGTCATCTCCCGTCCCCTCCCCATTCCCCCAGTTACAGCACCGGTAGTAGCAACGGCCGCCCAACATTTCATCTCGGAAGAAGCAGAAGCCTATTACTGAGATAAGTTTGAAGTCGAGGCTAAGCAGCGCGCGGCTGAGGCTTTAAAAGGACACAGCACATAGGAGTAGAGGGTTCCTCTGTGCACGGACCTAATTCTGTTTCTTCTTCTTTTACGTCTTGTTCCGATTCCGATTTCCCTATTTCCGATTTGTCTTCTGTATTACATAGTTTGTCTGTTCATTCCGTGAGAGCGTCTCAATTGAGCGCGGCACCGGAATTAAATAATAGTGTGCTTAATTCTCTCCAAAAACAACAAAAAATTAGTTTTATTTATAAACCCCTCTCATATGTCATGACTTCCCAGCATCACGCAACGACATTGTCATTCGGCGGAGAGTTCTCGCTTGAGACTGTCATACATTGCCAGCAGGATAGTCAATGGGAATGTCACCAGTTCGGAGCTCTCCTGGACTCTGGTGCTACCCATACTTTCATTGATCAGGACTATGTCATTCATCACAGCATTCCGTTCTTTACCCTCGATAACCTGATTAAGATACATAATGCTGATGGATCAGAAGGCGCTATTGGCCAAATCCAGCATGCTGTCATATTCCAAAATTTGTACAAGTCCAACTCCAGCAACTCCAGTGCTCTACGCGCCAACTCCGGATCTATTTCGTCTATATCGCAACTCCGGACCTCCGGAGTTGTCTCTCTGTTTCATATATCCTGTATAGTGTATTTCCAATCCCTTTTCACTTCCGCCTACCCTGTACCCTGTCATCTCTGTCTTCCCTGACTTTGTTGTAGTAACCCACTGACCCTTTCGGCTACATTCCTCCGTCTCGTTACTTACCCTAGAAAATACTCTTCCCCTTGAAAATACTCATACCCTTGAAAATACTTGGACCCCCAGACTTTACTACTCTGTCCCCTGTTTCTACTCCATATATAAAGTCGTACCAATAGGGCTTGTATTCCAGTTCGAATATCATCTCAGACTCACCTCCACCTCCATTAACTTCTGTCTGAGTCTTGATGACTCTTCTCTGACCTTTCTCTGATCGACTTCGGGTTGTCCCCAACCCTTGGTCAACCTCCGACCACCTCCGACCACCTCCGCAAATCTGGGACACCGGACTCTGACAAGGGCGCACCACATACGGTGAAGCCGAAGTCCCATTCCCTTCCCTCAGACATAACTCCAGAGTTCCGGAGTTCGCACTGGAGTTGACCCGGTCTTAACACAATCCCTTAAGGTATGTTGATGACTCCCACATCCATAACAGTTGAAGGGAGGTTGGGTAGTAGATAAGGGTATAGTCCTTTGAATACCAGTAGACCTAGTCTCCTGGTTAGTAATAGGAGTATACTTGTTGTCCCTAGATACTTGAATATATTTCTTTGGTTTGTCAAATATCTGGGTAATCTGAGGGTTGATCAAAAGTACCTTGAAGTATGCCCTTGCATATCCAGGGTCACTAAGATTAAGTTTACTCATTTCATCTATGAGTTGATCAATATTATCTCCTGTATCCTTGGTGGGTTTTCTTTCTTCTTTCTGCTTTTTCTCATGTAATCCTATTATATCTTTCTTGGTTAAGTGGTCTGAGGATTTCTTGGCTTTTGTAGACTTCTTCTTGTGCTTAATCTCATATTCACTCTCATCTGAACTACTGTTATCTGATTCATCATCAGAACTGCTGTTATTCTTAGAATGGTAGCATATACTTGACCTCTTTTGGTCAAATCGGTATCGGTGTAGTAATTGTTTTATAGTCTTGCTGATTTCAGTGGTAGTGAAGGGTTTAAAGATGTCTTTAGTAGCATCTCCAGCTAATATGTGGGCTTCTACTCTGTCTCGCATGTCCCTAGGGATGCCTAGCCAGAAGTAGATATTGTAGTCATCCTCTTGGATGACTTTTTCAGCCTTAAGCCATTGACCTATGACTGTGAATTTCCTGACATTGAAATGATCCTTCTTTGTTCCCCTAACTTAAACCCTAGCACAACCCTAGAAAGGGGGTAGCCTTCACTACAAAACCCTAGAATATGGTTCCCCATCTGACTTAGCCATGTTCGTTAGCCAACCCCTTAGCTAACAGCTAGCGGATTCCCACGTTCCCACCTTATATCGGTCATGCGATCCTATCATGGTGTAGCCGCTGCGCGCCCCTATGATTTGGATCTTATCAACAAGCTTAGGGATTCCCCATAGCCTTGTATCAATCACTGATCCACTCCTGATCTGGTTTATCAGATCTCCTGATTCTTATCTTGGATCTTTGCTTTTCTAGATGTTTGGCTTCCATTCCGTTCTTACACGATCACATCTCAATCCAAAGATCCAGATCGCCATCTCGATCGTTATTTATTAGCATGGTTACTATCTTTTCCCTTGACGATCTATTTATGCTATCATTTGTATTTGTACCAGGTTTCAGGGCACGGGTCAAGGGTTACTATTTATAGAGATTACATAAGATGGTCTGTGTGCAATACCTTATAGTATATAAAGCTGTAGATTACTTGTGGTAGCCTCACATTTGGAATTCCCTTGAATTGCTCTCTTTGCTTTGAGGCTTAAGGCCACTACATCAGTGGGGCATAGGGCTTTGGCAGTTAAGGTCTTTAGGATCTTTCAGACATATTGTTCTCAAGCCGCTAGACTATCTAGGGGCTTCTTTGTGTACTTCTTTATGAGCTGTTCCAGATCTCCTTTCTGGTAACGGCTTTCATCATGCTCTGCATCATACAAGCAGAGGATTTGGGTTTTTAAAGCAGACCAATTTTTGGTTCTGTACTCTTCCAGTGACTCAATGAGTCAGCATACTTCTGTACTACAGTAATTTGTGATTCCTTCACATTTTTCCTAATCAGTGGTGATCTGGCAGTGGCCTAATAGGTGTTCGTATTGACATACAAAGTCCTTGACTTTGTAGTATTGCCCCTTGAACTTATTAAAAGCATCTCAGCTTCTACAACTAGGTAGAGGTTATGATCCTTGGTTATTTGAAACCATATTGGGATAGTAGGTGGTACTTGGTTAGTACTTGGATATTTTGGTTTGTTGGATATGGAGTAGTCAAATTGTCTTCAATTCACCACCCTTATGGTGGGCTCCAATTTGTCTTCTTTGTAGGCAAATGCAATGGAACTAAAACAAAGTTCCCCAGGCTTATGCCTTACCTACTCATGGATGTTACACTATAAGCTAGGAATAAATATCTCCTAGATGAATTCAATATCTAGATCTACTAGAGGAATTCAGTGATAAACTTAGTGTGGATAGTATGTGGTTTATTTGCCAATCCTCTACAAATGTATACAGACTGTGTTATAATATGAACATTTTCAAACATTTTCAAACTTGTATTCTTTTCTTTTCCAGTCACGTGATCTGTGCACATGACCGTGGTAACCCTCACATGACCAGGTCTAGAACCAATGACGTCATACCATGAGGTGACTGCGCCTTTTTAATTTCTGCTCTTCTCACACAGTCCCGTTAATCTCCGTTATCACATTCCCATGGTCATGAGACCACTTAGTCTATTTATGGTAGTTCATCCCATGCATAGCATGGTCTGTGCGCGTGCCTGTACAGTATATAAGGTAGTACTTTGCGACTGGAAACCCCAGTCTAATCCACTTTGTTCACCACGATAGTCATTGCCTTGGCCTACTTGGTCATTGTAGACTGCGTTGTTTGGAAAGGACCCCCATACCCTCCTTCGTGAGCTAGGACACGTGTAGCCTGCAAGCATAGTCCGAGCCTTGTGGAAGTGATCAGGCGCTTCGGCGATAGTTCATAACACTTGGATTAGACTGCATACACAACGCTTGGGTCCCAGAGCTAAGGGAACTAGAGGTACTACCACTTGACGGTAGCGAGACCAGCACTCACCCCACGCTGTTTATATACGGTCGTTCGCCGTCATAAATATGGATAATGTTGCTGTCGGGCATAGAGCACTAGCCCCTGTTGTCAGTTGAGTGCCTAACTGTCCGTGGTGGTACTACGCCGGTGTACCCAGGTTTGCGTGATCACCTGTGACATCATGTCTAATGCGAATAGTATTTCCGTACGCCGTAGCCAGGCGGATCCGGTTCCCCCCCTCTTTGACTCCTTTGACGTAGTTTTATTCTGGATTCTGTTTTAGGTCGCTGCGGCCACCTACATTGTTGTACTCGGAGAAGAAGGTATTACCTCCGATCGAAAAAGTATTTCCTCAGGCAGCAAGTTTGTAGACTGCCCAGAGTGTGGTTGGAAAAGTCCACACAGTAAGCAGTTGAAAGAAGACGATTTCAAGATTCCTCCCCGATCCTGCACCCATAAGGTCTATTGGCCTTCCCACGATAAACAAAGAACCGAACGCCACTCCTTCTCCTTCGAGTGGTATGGTGACGAACACTTCCGATCCTATCTCCGCCCTACAACCTATCTCCGTCCAGTAATCAAATATGTCGAATTCGGTGGACTTAAATGATCTGGTCGCAAGGCTGTCCGCCCTAAATGTAAACCAAGAAAAGAACAACGTGACAAAGAAGATCGCCAACCCCGATAAATGGGATGGTGACCGATCCACCTTCCGTCTTTGGTGGGTCAAGTTACGTCTTTGGGTAGATGCCCAAACGTGGAAGTTGGACAAGCTGAGATGCATCGCTGTCCTTTCACAGTTCGAAAAGAAGGCAGATGGTTTTGCCCAGCTCATGCTGGAAAAATACCTTGATGATGAGGAGACCGAGGTGAAGAACACACAAGATGTCGTTGTTGGAACAAAAGGAGATTCGGCTTGGCCAAGTTGGTCCAGGCTCCAAAAGGAGATCAAAAGTTATTTCCGAATTGACGTACTCGCCCACGAGTCTCTTTGGAAATTAGAAGGTCTTCGACAAAACGGTCACCCTATTGACCTGTTCCTTCAGTGCTTCGAAGTTCTACAAAACAAGGCAAATATCGAGGATTATCATGCGGTCACGATCCTCAAGAAGGCGGTTGACTACCGCATTTACGAGAGAGTCCAGATGAACCATCCTGGATTAGAGTTCGAGATCAACGCGCTCAAAGAAAATTATGGAGCTGTCAGCAGAGCTTACGAGCAGATGGCAATAGAGCGTGGTCCCCCCTCGAATTCCCGATTCGTTCCACGGCCTCAAGGTCGTTATCAATATCCGCCTTCATCACAACCTCCCCCTCCTCAATGTCTGCAGTTTACGGCGGTAGGAACTCAACCAGGTCGCGGCACCCCCATGGAGATAAGCATGCAGCAGGTTGCACAAACAAGGCCAGACACGAGAACTTGCTTCTTGTGCAATCTCCCTGGGCATATCAAGCCCGACTGCCCCAAGAATCCTTACCGTCGTCCGCCCCGTCCTCCTCAGCAGCGTCAGCAGGTCATTTGGGACTATGACCAGGGAGCTTATATCCCGGTCCCTGAGTATTCCCAGGCGCATGTGGTGCAACAATCTCTCTCCCGTCCTCTTCCCATTCCCCCGGTTACGGCACCAGTAGTAGCAACGGCTGCCCAACAGTTTGTCTCGGATGAAGCCGAGGCTTATTATAGGGACAAGTTTGAAGTCGAAGCCAAGCAGCGCGCGGCCGAGGCTTTAAAAGGACACAGCACGTAGGAGTAGAGGGTTCCTCCGTGCACGGACCTAATTTCGTTTCTTCTTCTTCTTCATCTTCTTTTATGTCTTGTTCTGAGTCTGATTTCCCCGTTTCCGATCTATCTTCTGTACTACATAGTATGTCTTTGTCGCAAATTTCCCAGGGCCATCATAATGCCGGCGGCTTACAACATTGGAGTATTGCATCACAAGTCCCTTCGAATGACCATGAAAATGGAATGATAATGGTTTGATTCCATTGACCGGGTATCACCGGCACGATAAGCGATGGCACGTGCCTGATAATGCCATGTGGATGACATGTTTATGCGTGCTGGCATATGGGGGTCCCTAGTGACTTCCTCTTTTGTTTTTCCTCTCGTTTTTCCTCTCGTTCATCGCTTCCTCACACCATGGGGCCCTCTTGTCCATTCTCTAGAGCCCGCAACACTGTAGATGAGGCCATAACGGGTCAGAAGAAATGCTCTTACTGCAGCAACAAGTTCAAGCTGCAGGGATTTTTGTCTCATGAAAGGAGTTGCAGGAAGCGGAAGGAAGACGAGAAGGAACGCTTGTTGGCTTCCCGTCGTTACGAGGAGTCTCGGAAAGGTGAGATCTGTATTTTTCTCGAGAGCTCTTACAGTAATAATACTAATAATTCCATTCAGTGGCAAGATGCCACGCAACATCGGCGATTCCTCGTCCAGGTCCATCCAGTCCTTCAGTGTTTAGTACAGCTGATCAAGGACACTCCCATCTGTTCCACTTCGATGACAGTGAGTTTTAGATGTCATGGATGCTGCTAATGTCATTGATTATCATGATAGCTGTTGACCTTGATCACGATCCTGGTCCGTCCGATGAGCTGCTCCTCAGGGAGCCTAGGTCACAAGAGGAGGGACAAGGTGTGTACTTAACTCACCTTGTGCACACGTTATTCTAATGATTGTATTCACAGCCGCGCCCAGCGTCAACAGGTCAGCGCAGCCCCAGGCGCAATCGCAATCCAACAATGACCAAACCGAGTTCAAGACTGAATTCCACCCCCGCAGTCAACGGGTGCCTCTCTATCAAGCCTATGAAGACTTCTGCGCACAATCCAGAACTCCCCACCATGTCGAGGATCCAGCTCCCTGGCGTTCATTTCGTACCGCCGGCGACTTTGAGTTTGCGGAGCTTGCACTGGATGCATCACTGAACAAAAGACAGGTCGAGACGCTACTCGGCCTTATTGCGTGCGTTGCACAGGGTGCTGCTCAGGTCACACTGAAGAATGATGCAGAACTTCGTAAGACCTGCGATACAGCTGGAGAGGAACTCACTCCGGTACATATGTATTTCTGACTTATCTCTCCTTTCCGTAGATTTTGACTTTCTCTTCTTTAATATCAGTTCTCCAAACATGAAATCACTATGCCATACAAAAAGGAGACGAAGTTGTATGAGGTTCATATGCATCCCGTGTGGCAGTGGGCCCTCGATCTCCTCCAGAATCCATTACTCGCGCCACACTTTGAGTGGGACGCTCAGCATCTCTACAAATGCAATGGCGCTGGCGACTTCGAATGTTTTTACGATGAACCCTGGACTGGAGATAGTTGGTGGGATATCCAAGTATGTAATAATGTCTTTGTCAAATCATGTCGTTGTAATCTGCTGTGATATTATCAGTCAAGTTTGCCGCATGTCGAGAATGCGGTACCATTCAGCCTGATCTTATACGCGGACAAATCAAAGATATCGAGTTTTGGCTCAGTCAAGGGGTATCCTGTGGTCGTTCGGTGTGCGAATTTACCGGTTGAGATACAGAATAGCAAACAGATAGGTGGTGGGACCGTTGTAGGATGGCTGCCAATTGTGAGTTCACTTCCACTTTAACACGAACGTGTAACAAACCATCTGTGGACAGGTTAAGGAAGATCCCAAGGAAGAGGGAAAACTTGGCTATACGAATCTCAAGCGTGTCATCTGGCATGAGGCATTCATGAAATTACTCGACGAGGTTATTCAACACTCAAAGACTGGGTATGCATACATTTCGCCCTACGACAAGATCATGCGCTGGTTATTTCCTGTGATACTAATCCTCTCGGCGGACTATGAAGAACAGTATTAAGTTCTTTAATGTAAATGACACTTCCCTTCTCACATTTCCCTGCAGGTGTATGATGTCTCTTATTCGTGGTCGTGGCGGCAAATACCCCTGTCCAGTCTGCTTGGTCCCCAAGGAGTCTCTTCACGACCTTTCGGGAGTGTTCCCACTGCAGTCACACGATGAAGGTGAGGATGCACTGCGCCTTCACGCACAAAACCAAGCTGCGGGTGAGGAACGCCTCAAAGCACTCGGGCTACGCCCAGTTTCTGTAAGTTGATCTGACAGCTTCCTACATGGAATATATGAAAAGTGGTTCTGACTTCACACTAGAATGTCTTCTGGCTCATTCATTATTCGTGTCTTCATCGAGCTATGAGCTTCGACCACCTTCATTATTTCCATGGTGGCGTATGGGGCCGCCACATATGGCCAGAGATCAAGAAAATTCTCAGTTTCCTTGGACGCAGTGAACAAGCCGTCATAGAGAAATAGTGTGTATTAATTTAAATAATTTATTTCTACCCTCCCTGTAAACGTTGCTGATGTAGTGTTGCCAAATTTCCGCGCTGGAGGGGTCTCAATTATTTCCAACAAGTTATTCTTACTTCCTTCGCAGACGGCAACAAGTTGAAAGATATTTCTGTGGTATGTTCTCCTCTGACAAATGCTACATCAACGGTAATTTATGTCGGATCGTTAAAATTTTGTTCTTAGCAAGTTTTCTACGCTGCTCTCCATGTTCTGAAAAAGGATGTTACCATAGAGGGATACAGCCTCTTACAAGTCCTAGCAAGTTATCTTCGACTTGATTCACTTGTTGGGTTGGATGTCCACACAGAAGGGACTCTTCGTGCGTTTGAGGAAGAACTAGGGGCTTTTGATAATGCCTTGAAAGTATGTTAATGTTCTCCTATTGCAGTCTAAGGCATGCCGCCGTTGACGGACTTCAACCTGATGGGTGTAAATTCCTAGGGATATATACAACAGGCTGGGAAGCCGAATGCTATCGAGGGACTCAAAGTTGACTGGGATTTCCCCAAGGCCCACCTTGCAAAGCACGTTGTCCAAGATATTTGCAACAAAGGTGCCACATGTAACTACAGCACCCGCCCCAACGAGGGGATGCATGGTCCATTGAAAGCGGCCTATCAGCTCCGGTCCAATGGCAAGGATGTTGCTGGCCAGGTATGTTGTGTTCGATCGCCGTACTTACAGATAGACTACTAAATACAGTCAAATGTGTAGATTCTTCGTGTCGACCATCACCCGCTTGCGTCGAAGCTTATCCGCATGCGCATGGACCACACCAACGAACCAAGTGAGGGGGACGAAGAGGATTCAGGCGATTCAAACGCCGAACAGGACCTTGATGCTGAGTCCGTCGCTATCGTCGGTCCAGGGGATTATAGTCATGTCAAGCTGTGTTCGCTACAACCAGCGACTACTTTAGCAGACGTAGAGAGCAAGGAGCGGTCTGATCGCTCCTTTGCTCAATTCCGCAAGAAGTTCTGCGAGTTTCTCAACAACTCGCTTCCT
>JBBPQZ010000638.1:0-13209 GCA_038092795.1 Boletus rubissimus | reverse complement strand
CTAGCACTCTTACTAGCCTTCCTGTTCGTCCTCCCCCTCTTCCATCCCTACCTCCGTCCTCGCCGATAATGTCCTCCCGCACCACTGAGCTCCGCCTCGGCACCCCCGAGATCTTCGACGGTTCTTACGACAAGGCCGTATTCTGGTTAAACACTGTGTTGTTCTATCTCACAGTGAATGTAGCCACCTACGACTCCGACCCTAAGAAGGTCGCCTTCACCCTGTCATTTATGACTAAGGGACCCGCCCTCACCTGGGCAAACACCTACCGGATGTCCACCATCACTGGGGGCGTCGCAGCCATCGGAACCTGGGAAAACTTTGTTAAAGCTTTCAAGACCACGTTCAAACACCACGACACAGTCAACAATGCAATCACCTGGCTCACCACCAAACGTGTTCTCATCGGTAAGAACGGCGTTTACAACCCCTCGCTGAACTCCTATATAGCCGAGTTCAAAAACAAAGTTGCTACATCTCAGGTCCAGGACGACAACGTCCTGATCTCTTACTTCGCTTCCGGACTTCCTCCCACCCTTATGAGAAAGATCATGTCTATGGAGAAGGTTCCCTTTACGATCGATGTCTGATACGAGAAAGCCGTTCACTTCCAGACTCAGTGGGATCGTGCCGCTGAGTTATCGCGCCGATACTCCCGTCCGTCGTACCAGCCTCACCAGAACTTCTCCTCCAACTCTTGTACCCCCGCTAAAGACCCCGACGCCATGGACGTCAATGTAATCCGTGTACCAAAGATGACCCCGGAAGAAAGGAAGCGTTGTATCGAAAAGAAACTTTGTTTCAGATGCCGTAAACCCGGCCAATCCGGCCCCGCCTGCCCCACATTTCCTTCCACAGCTGCCAAACCGGTTATAAAGGCGATCGGTCAGGATGACGATGAAGATCTCCCACGTCTGCAAGAGATAGATGATGACGATGAAGACGTCCCAGCGGTCAGGAGGGTTAGATTCAAAAAGATGGATTTTTGAATAGGGGAACTTCTTCGATGCGAGTCTCCCCTTCTTCTCCTGTATGTGCACCTGTACTTGTAACATCTACTACCAAAGCAATGCAAATCCCCGTTCAAGTAATCATACCTTCGCACACGCTCAAAGCCATCGACATCCGCGCCCTCATCGATAGTGGAGCCGACATCTCCTGTATCGACTGGGACTTCGCCCGCAAACACAAGCTTCCCCTTACGAAGCTTGACAAACCTATCTACGCCTGGAACGCTGACAACTCCCTTAACAAGAAAGGCGCAATCCGGTACTCCTGCTTGCTGTTCCTCAACATTGAGGGAATAGCACATCAAGTCAATTTCATGGTCATGTCCCTTGGACGTGACAATGTCCTCCTCGGACTTCCCTGGTTGAAAGAAACCAACCCTGCCATCGACTGGACCAAACGGACTCTTTCACTCTCCGAAAGTCTCAACCAGTCGAAGGAACTCTACGCCTTGCACTCGACGAATTACGACCGTCATTCGTCCAAATTCTGGAAACCACCACCTCGCGCCCCTTGACATATCCACGTCGATTCCGTTACCCACTCTCATTTGTTCGAATATAACGAATGGAGAGACCCCTCGGCCCATTGCCAACACGACAACAACATTCGGATCATGTTCCGCATCATCAAAAGCGGATCTCGATACATCCCAAAAGGATCCCCTGTCATCGGACGCCTTACCCAGGCTACCGAACTTGCCATGGCTGCTGAAAAGGAGAAACCTAAACCAGTTCTCCCAGCAGAATACTCGGAATTCGCTTCCATCTTTTCCAAGGAAGCCACTGATCACGTTCCACCCTCGCGGCCTTACGACCACGAGATTAACCTCAAAGATTCCTTTACCCCGAAGATCGGGAAACTCTATCCTCTTTCACCCGAGGAACGCACCACCACCAAGTCCTTTTTACAGGAAAACCTAGACTGTGGCAAGATCCGCCCCTCAAAGTCCCCTCAAGCTTCGCTCTTCTTCTTCGTCAAAAAGAAAGACGGCGGCCTTTGCCCCTGCCAAGACTATCGTTACGTCAACGAACATACTGTTCGTGACGCCTAGCCTTTGCCCCTAGTATCCGATCTCATTGATAAACTCCGTGACGCCAAGGTTTTCACCAAGTTCGACATCCGATGGGGATACAACAACGTCCGAATTAAGGATGGACACCAATGGAAAGCCGCTTTTATCACCCATAAAGGGCTTTTCAAACCCACGGTAATGTTCTTCGGTCTCTGTAACTCACCTGCCACGTTTCAGAGATTCATGAACGACTCCTTCCGAGATATGATTGCCGAAGGATGGCTTGTCATCTATATGGACAACCTCCTCATCGCCTCTCCTGACGAGGCTACTCACACCGAACGAACTAAGCACGTTCTTCAACGCATGACCGAACTTGACCTGCACCTCAAGATTGAGAAGTGCAAATTCGCTGCAACCGAGGTAGAGTATCTCAGGATGATCGTCAAACCTGGACAACTCACCATGGACCCCATCAAGCTCGACAGCATCGCTTCCTGGCCAGTTCCCTCCACCATCAAGGACGTCAGATCTTTCCTTGGTTTTGCCAATTTCTATCGTCGATTCATCCCTGATTACTCTAACATCGCTCGCCCCCTCATTGACCTCACCAAAAAGCTTAGTTCGGGGTCCTGGTTGTCGGCCTGTACCCACACCTTTGACACCCTCAAGGCACTCTTCCTCAAGAAACCGGTATTACAAATGCTGAACCTTTCCGCTCCCTTCGCCATCACCACCGACGCCTCAAAGTACACCTCTGGAGGTATCCTCCTTCAGACCGACGCCAACAGAGAATGGCATCCTTGCTCGTATATTTCTCAATTGTTCTCTCCCGCAGAACGAAACTATGATATCTATGACAGAGAACTTCTTGCCATGATCCGCGGATTGAAAGCGTGGTGCCATTACCTCCACGGCTCAGCTTTCCCCATTCAAACCTTCACGGATCACAAGAACTTGACCTATTTCTGGCAACCGCAGACCCTCAACCGCCGCCAAGCCCATTGGCTAATCGATTTAGCCGACTTCGACCTCAAAATGATCCACGTTCCCGGCATGCAACTTGCCGGCCCTGATGCCCTGTCTCAACGACCGGATCTCCTCCCGGCATCGGATCTTGACAACGAAGGCGTAACTCTTCTCCCGCCTTCTCTCTTCGTTAATGTTATTGATGCCGCCCTTCACGAGCGGATCAAAGAATCCTCCGAGTCTGACACCTTAGTTTGTCAGGCCCTCCAGTCCATGAACGAGGAAATCCCTCCTGCGTTCCACTCCCACCTCGCCGACTGGCAACTTGATGCCAGTATCCTGACCTACCAAGGTCGCGTCTACGTCCCCGCCAATGATTCCCTTCATCATTCTATTTTACAGCGCTGTCACGATCACGAGACTGCCGGCCACCCCAGCTTCCTCAAAACCCGCCAACTCGTCGCTGCCGAATTTTGGTGGCCCGGCCTCGCCGCCTACGTTCGCTGTTACGTTGAAGGTTGCGCCACCTGTCAACAGGCAAAATCCAACACTCACCCCTCCGTTCCCCCCCTCACTCCAATCAAATCCACCGCGTCCTGCCCGTTCCAACAGATCTCCTGTGATCTGATCACTGACCTCCCGGTTTCCTCCGGTTTTGACTCGCTTTTGGTTGTGGTCGACCACGGGCTTACAAAGGGGGTAATTTTATGCCCTACTAAGAAATCCATCACCACCAAGGGAGTCGCCACCCTCTTTTTCCACAAAGTCTTCCTCCGCTTTGGCCTCTATGACAAAATCATCTCTGACCAAGGACCCCAGTTCGCGAGTTCGTTCGCACACGAGCTGGGAAGACTACTGTGATACGACTTGTCTCTCTCCACAGCCTACCACCCGCAAACTGATGGAGAAACGGAGCGGGTAAACCAAGAAGTTGAAACTTACCTCCGCATCTACTGCGGATCTAACCCAGGGTCATGGGCAGATTCGATCTCCCATGCCAAATTCGCACACAATCACTACCCCCATTCTGTCACAGGCAAATCACCCTTCTTCCTGATGATGGGATATAAACCCCACACACTGCCTCTGATCATTGCCAATTCGGATCTTCCCGCAGTAGAGGACCGTCTGAAGACTCTTTCAGCTGCCCGGGACGAGGCTCTTGCCTCCCATGAGCTGGCATGTCAAACCATGTCAGCCCAAACTAGACGACACTTCAAACCCTTCGCCCTAGGGGATAGGGTTTGGCTCGAGGCATGGAACCTGAAGCGCTCCATTGCAAATCCCAAGTTCGCTTCCAAGCGAGAGGGTCCTTTCACCGTCACGAAAGTACTATCCCCGATCACGTATCAACTGCGCCTCCCCAAGGCGTGGAAAATTCACCCGGTATTCCACGCGTCCCTTCTCTCACCTTATCGCGAGAACGATACTCATGGGGCTAACTACCCTACACCCCCTCCGGATTTAATAGACGGCAAAGAAGAATACGAAATAGAAAAGATCATCAAGCACAAAGGATCAAGCGGAAGACACTCCTTCCTGATCCGTTGGAAAGGGTATTCGACCGAAGAAGACTCCTGGGTTCCGGAGAGACATCTCACAAATGCAGACTCCGCCCTCAAAGCGTATAAAACCCTGTTCCCCTCCGTCTTCTCTTCTTCCCCCAAGAACTAACATGGCCATTAACTTCACTCCCACTGACGAGATCCCCCACTTGACCCTTACCATCGCCCAGATTTACAAACGATACCAAGTACCCCCCGGCTTCACCTCGCCTCTTGCAATCCCGTCTCCCCCACACGAAAACCAAACCTTGTTCCCCGAGGAGCATGATACGTCGTCTCCTCCAATTCCCTCTTCTCCTTCTTTTGTACCTTCTTCCCCACTTGTTCCCCATGATAGTGTTACCCGCCTTGACGTTGCTTCACAATGTCCTCCTACTCCTCCTATGGAGTGTACAATTAGCCCTTCAGATGATACTGAACAAGCCCCTTTCTCTGTAGATGTCCCAACCACCGCATATTGCCTCTCGGATGGTCCCCCCACCATCTTCGAGATCCGTGAGCTCACTGAGCTCATTACCGATCCCGGTCTCGCGACCACCTTAGACTGTTATCTTGACTCGGTGTCCCCCTTATACGCCCTCTATAGCGCCTACCTGGCGAACCTTAACATCATCGCCCTCGCCCACGCCCCCACCACGGATGCCAACTGGTCCTATGTGGCCCAATTCATCTACCAGGACGCCATGCAAGCCCAGTCTCGCTTGCTGGTTGCGCTTCACCAACTCGGCATGCTCACGCTCTTATGTGACATGTGTCGCTACCTCCTGGCCATGGCCACCCAGACTCGCCCCCTCACCCACGAATTATACGAAGCGCTCGCTGTAGAACACTGCCGCACCTGTCAACGTGCGACCCCCACAGTCTCCCTCGCTGAGGTCGAACAACCTCCCCCTGCCAAACCTGTCACGGTTTCGCAGGCCCTCGTGATTCCCCCCACGCCAACCACTCCTTTGGTGTCTTCGACCCCTCTCGGGTCTGACAAAGATCGCCTCATGCAACGAATCAAAAGCGCCTGGACCGGCACTGATGGTCGTCTCCCCCTCCCTGATTCTCACCCTTGAGCCAGGGAACGATGTTACTCTTGCGGCCGTATTGGCCACTTTCAGCGTGACTGCCCCATGCATCAATGCATGACTTGTCTCCGATGGGCCCCGAGGCATATCCTTACTCGCTGCCCCCTCCATCGTCGTACCGCCTCGCCACCACCTCGTCACGTTCCCCCTCCAAGGCAACAGTCCTCTTCATCCTTGTCCACCCAAATGTCCTCCTCATCCTCCTCCTCTGGACATCGTCGTTCCCGTCGTGGAACCACCTCCTCTCGCCGACAGGGAACTCCCCCTGCCCCTCGTCATTCTTCTCCCGTCCTCTGTCGATTTCCTCAATGCCGTTCTCCTTCCCCCCTCGTCAACCGAAACTACTCCAACGAGGAAGATTGTATCGATGAAACCGGTTACGGTAACATCACAGGCTCCCCGGTTGGCGGCCCCGTTCTCTACTGACTCCCCCATGGTTGAGCTACTGTGTGCTCTCATGGCTGGCTTGTCTTTGTCTACGTCATGGTCTTGACTCTACAAAGGGGGTAATGTTACAACTTCTTCTTTTCTTCGTACTTCTCTTTCGTCTCGTCTCAATCCATGTACTACCATCGGTGCTAGGACCTCTTATCCAACGAGTCCTAGCATGACCCACGGACTATATTCCTTTTCTCCACCACTGGCTTCTCCAGTTACCTCCGTACCCGTGGCATATCCTCTTACCATATTTGTCTCGTTGATTCTCCTGCGATACGACGGCCGCATGTTCTGCTCTTCATCATGACACGTCCTTCCTTTTCGGACTTCCTTCCATTCCGTTATGCGTCTTCTTTTGATCCGTAATGCATAACCCTTTCTTTTCTAGTTCTCCTCACATTTCTTACTTAGGTCCGTGCGCGAGGAGACTACGTATATAAACGACTCGAGTACCTACTAGATTCGCTAGTTTAGACCTCCTTCGAGCTACCTTGTATCTCGTCGCCCACTAGCAATCTACTTGCTTCACTCGTCTTACTCGCCCCGCGATTAGGAAACCCCTAGATCGCTTCCTTGATCGGCTTGTCCTTTGACTCACTGATACCCTTGTCCACCATTGGAGGAATCCCCACAACGGAAGTACTGCGTGTCGGCCCTCAACCCGACTATCCTTGATTGGTTCGCCCTTGGCTTACTGATACTCTCGAGGAATCCCCTCGATTCTTGCTAACGGAGGAAACCCCACGTTAGAACCACTGCATCGTCGGGCCTCAACCCGACTCCTTGTTATCGAAGGCCCTTGCGATTACTCCTACCCCGGGTAGTCGTAACAGTCAACAACGCTATCACTTGGCTTACCACTAAATGTGTTCTTATCGGTAAAAACGGTGTTTACAATCCCTCGCTGAATTTGTACATCGCTGAATTCAAGAACAAGGTCACCACGTCCCAGGTCCAGGACGACAACATTCTGATCTTTTACTTTGCTTCTGGACTTCCCCCTGCCCTTATGAGGAAGATCATGTCTATGGAGAAAGTTCCTTCCACCATCGAGATATGGTACAAAAAAGCTGTCCACTTTCAAACCCAGTGGGATCATGCCACTGAGTTATTGTGCCGATATTCCCAACCATCATACCAGCCTCACCAGAACTTCTCCTCTCCCTCTCAGACCCCCACCAAAGACCCTGATGCTATGGATGTTGACATCATCCGTGTTCCCAAAATGACCCCAGAAGAAAGGAAGTGTTGTATCGAGAAAAAACTTTGTTTCAGATGCTGGAAACCTGGCCACTTCCCCCCTACCTGCTCTACTTTTACAGCTGCCAAACCTGTCATGAAAACGATCAGTCAGGATGACGATGAAGATTTTCCTTGTCTTCAAGAGATAGACGATGACAATGAAGATGTTCCAGCGGTCAGGAGGGTAAGGTTCAAGAAGATGGATTTTTAAATAGGGAAACTTCTTCAATGCAAGTCTCCCCTTCTTCTCCCGTGTGTGCGCCTGTACTTGTAACATCTACTACCAAAGCAATGCAAATCCCTGTTCAAGTAATCATACCCTCGCACACATTGAAAGCCATCGACATCCATGTCCTCATTGATAGCAGAACCGACATCTCCTGTATCGACTGGAACTTCATCTGCAAACACAAGCTTCCTCTCACGAAGCTTGACCATCCAATCTATGCTTAAAATGCCGATAATTCCCTCAATAAGAAAGGCACCATTCGATACTCCTGCTCGCTATTCCTCAATATTGAGGAAATAGCACGACAAGTAAACTTCATAATCATGTCCCTAGGACGTGACAACATCCTCCTCGGACTCTCCTGGCTGAAAGAAGTCAACCCTACCATCGACTGGGCCAAACAGACTTTTTCCCTTTCAGAAAGTCTCGACCAGTCGAAAGAACTCTACACCTTGCATTTGATGGACTATGACCGTCACTCGTCCAAATTCTGGAGACCACTGCCCTGCGCCCCCCGACATATCCATGTCGACTTCATCACATACTCCCATCTATTTGAATATAATGAATGGAGGGACCCCTCTGCCCACTGCCAACACGACAACAACATCCGAATCATGTTCCGTATCATCAAGAGCGGATCTTGATACATTCCGAAAGGATCCCCAGTCATCGGATGCCTTACCCAAACTACCGAATTCACCATGGCTGCTGAAAAGGAGAAACCTAAACCAGTTCTCCTAGTAGAATACTCTGAATTTGTCTCCGTCTTTTTGAAAGAAGCCACTGACCATGTACCACCCTTGTGGCCTTACGACCACAAGATCAACCTCAAAGATTCTTTTACCCTGAAGATCAGGAAGCTCTATCCTCTCTCACCCAAGGAATGCACCACCACCAAATCCTTTTTACAGGAGAATCTAGATTGTGGCAAGATCCACCCCTCAAAGTCCCCTCAAGCATCCCCATTCTTTTTCGTCAAGAAGAAGGATGGCGGTCTCTAACCCTGCCAAGACTATCATTACGTCAACGAACATACCATTCGAGATGCCTATCCTCTACCTCTTGTATCCGATCTTGTCAACAAACTCTGCGATGCCATAGTTTTCACCAAGTTCGACGTTCGATGGGGATACAACAATGTTCGCATCAAAGACGAACACCAATGGAAGGCTGCTTTCATCACCCACAAAGGGCTTTTCGAACCCACAGTAATGTTCTTCAGCCTCTGTAACTCACCCGCTACGTTTCAGAGGTTCATGGACAACTCCTTTCACGATATGATTGCTGAAGGATGGCTCGTCATCTATATGGACGACCTCCTTATCGCCTCCCCCAATGAAGCGACACACACAGAGCGAACCAAACATATTCTTCAGCGGATGACTGAACTTAATCTACACTTGAAACTTGAAAAATGCAAGTTTGCCGCTACCGAGGTAGAGTATCTCAGAATGATCATCAAACCTGGGCAACTTGCTATAGACCCCATCAAACTCGACGGGATTGTGTCCTGGCCTGTCCCTTCCACTGTCAAGGACATTCAATCCTTCCTGGATTTTGCCAACTTCTATCGATGATTCATTCCGGATTACTCTAACATCGCTCGCCTCCTCATAGACCTTACCAAGAAGCTCAGTTCATGGTCCTGGTCCTCCACCTGTACCCATGCCTTCGAAATCCTCAAATCGCTCTTCCTCAAGAAACCAGTGCTGCAAATGCCAAACCTATCCACACCATTTGCCATCACCACCAATGCCTCAAAATACGCCTCTGGAGGTATCCTCCTCCAAACCGACACCAATGGAGAATGGCATCCTTGTTCCTATATTTTCCAGTCGTTCTCCCCCGTTGAATGAAACTATGATATTTACGACAGAGAACTCCTTGCTGTGATCTGGGGCTTGAAAGCATGGCGCCATTATCTTTACGGCTCAGCTTTCCCTATTCAAACCTTCACAGATCACAAGAACCTTACATACTTCCACCAGCCGCAAACCCTCAACCGCCACCAAGCCCGTTGGCTAATTGATTTAGCCGACTTTGATCTCGAAATGATCCACATTCCCAGCATGCAACTTGCCAGCCCTAACGTCCTGTCTCAGTGCCCGGATCTCCTCCCCACATCAGATCTCAATAATGAAGATGTAACTCTTCTTCCACCTTCTCTTTTCATTAACACTATTGATGCTGCCCTCCATGAGCAGATCAAAGAGTCTTCTGAGTCTGACACCCTGGTTTGCCAAGCCCTCCAGTCCATGAATGAGGAGATTCTCCCTGCTTTCCGCTCTCACCTCGCCGATTGGCAACTTGATGCCAGCATCCTTATCTATCAGGGCTGCATCTACGTCCCCGTGGACGATTCTCTTTGACACTCCATTCTCCAGTGTTGTCATGACCATGCCACCGCTGGCCACCCTGGCTTCCTTAAAATCTGTCAACTTGTCACTGCCAAATTTTGGTGGCCTGGCCTGGCTGCCTATGTCCATCGCTATGTTGAAGGTTGTGCCACCTGTCAACAGGCCAAATCCAATACTCACCCCTCTGTTCCCCCCCCTCACTCCGATTAAATCATCTGCATCTCGCTCTTTCCAGCAAATCTCCTGTGATCTGATCATTGACCTTCCGGTCTCCTCCTTTGGCTTTGATTCACTCTTGGTCGTGGTCAACCATGGGCTTACAAAGGGGGTAATTTTATGCCCTACCAAGAAATCCATCACCACTGAGGGTGTCGCCACCCTCTTTTTCCACAAAGTCTTCCTTCGCTTTGGTCTCTACGACAAAATCATCTCTGACTGAGGACCCCAGTTCACAAGTTCGTTCACCCGCGAATTGGGAAGACTACTGCAATACAACCTATCTCTCTTCACAGCGTACCACCCACAGACCGATAGAGAAACCAAACACGTAAACCAAGAAATTGAAACCTACCTCTGTATCTACTGCGGATCCAACTCAGGGTCATGGGCCGATTCAATCTCCCATACCGAATTTGCTCACAATCATCACCCCCATTCTGTCACCAGCAAATCTTCCTTCTTTCTCATGATGGGATATGAACCCCATGCATTGCTGCCGATCATTGCCAATTCGGATCTCCCCACAGTAGAAGACCACCTAAAGACTTTTTCGGCTGCCCAAGACAAGGCTCTCGCCTCCCATGAGCTGGCATGTCAAACCATGTTAGTCCAAACTAGACAACATTTCAAATCCTTCACCCTAGGAGATAGGGTATGGCTTGAAGCACAGAACTTGAAATGTTCCATTGCAAATCCCAAATTCGCCTCCACACAAGAGAGCTCCTTTTCTATCACCAAGGTACTGTCTCTGATCACATATCAGCTATGCCTCCTCAAGGCCTGGAAAATCCACCCAGTATTCCACGCATCTCTTCTCTCGCCATACTGTGAGAACAACACTTATGGGGCTAACTACCCTGCACCCCCTCCAGATTTAATAGATGGCGAAGAAGAATACGAAATAGAAAAGATCATCAAACATAGAGGATCAAAAGGACGGCATTCCTTCTTGATCCGTTGGAAAGGGTATATGACTGAAGAAGACTTCTGGGTTCCAGAGAGACACCTGACCAATGCAGACTCCGCCCTTCAAGCATATAAAACCCTCTTCCCCTCCGTCTTCTCCTCATCCTCTCAGAACTAACATGGCCATTGAATTCACTTCCACCACAGACATTCCCCACCTAACTCTCACCATCTCCCAGATATACGAATGTTACCAAGTACCTCCCAGCTATGCCTTGCCTCTTGCTATCCCGTCTCTGCCTTACGATAATCAGACTCTATTTCCAGAAGATCATGATGCGTCATCTCCTCCAATTCCTTCTTCTTCTTCTTTCGAACATTCTTCCCCACTTGTTCCCTATGATAGTTTTACTGTCCCTGATGCTGCTGCACAATGCCCTCCTACTCCTTCTGTGGAGCGTGCAGACAGCCCTACATACGATACTGAACTAGCCCCTCTCTCTGTAGATGTCCTGACCACCGCATACTACCTCAGCGATGGTCCCCCCACCATCTTTGAGATCTGTGAGCTCACCAAGCTCATCACTGACCCCGGTCTCGCGACCACTTTAGACTGTTACCTTGATTTGGCATCCCCCCTCTATGTCCTATACAGCACCTACCTGGCCAATTTAAACATCATCGCCCTTGCCTATGCTCCCACTGCTGATGCTAATCGGTCCTACGTCGCCCAGTTTATCTATCAGGATGCCATGCAGGCACAGTCCTGCCTCCTGGTCACCCTCCACCAACTTGGCATGCTCACCCTCCTACGTGATATGCAGCGATACCTCCTGGCCATGGCCACCCAGACTCGTCCCCTTACCAGGGAACTCTATGAAGTGCTGGCCGTCGAACACTGTCGTACACGCCAACATACAACCCCAACAGTCTCTCTCACCGAGGTCGAAAGACCTCCTCCTGCTGAACCCGTCACGGTTCTTCAGGCCCTTATGGCCCCAGCCACGTCAACCACCTCTTCCACATCCTTGACCCCTCTCGGATCTGAGGAAGACCGCCTCATGCAGCATATCAAAAGCGTGTGGACCAGCATTGAAGGTCATCTTCCACTCCCAGACTCACACCCCTGCGCCAGGGAATGATGTTTCACCTGTGGCTGCATCGGACACTTCCAATGTGATTGTCCGGTGCACCAATGTACAACCTGCCTTTGATGGGCCCCCAGGCATATTCTCACCCGATGCCCCCTCCGTCGCCACACTGCATCCCCTCCGCCTCGTCGTGTTCCACCTTCCAGGCAACAAACATCCTCATCCTCATCCATCCAGTCCTCCATCTGAACGATGTCATTCTCACCGAGAAACTGACTCCTTTCAGAGACAAGGCACCCCTCCTGCACCTCGTCACTCCACCCCCATCCTCCGACGCTTTCCCTGTCGTCGATCCCCATCTCCCCTCATCGACCATAACTACTCCAACGAGGAAGACTGCATTGATAAAACTGGTTATGGTAACATCATGGACTTCCTGGTTGGCAGCCCCATTCTCTACTAACTCCTCCATGGTCGAGCTGCTGTGTGCTCTCATGTCCGAGTTATCTTTGTCTACGCCGTGGTCTTGACTCTACAAAGGGGGTAATGTTACAACTTTTTCTTTTCTTCGTACTTCTCTTTTGCCTCTACTCAATCCATGTACTACCATCTGTCCTAGGTCCTCTAATACATCACATCCTAGAACATTGTCATATCCCGTAATTCCACGAGTCCACCTCCGACACCTCCGACACCTCCGGTGCACTACGCGCCAACTCCGGCCCCTTTTCATGTATATCGCAACTCCGGACCTCCGGAGTTACCTCTCTTTTCATTTATCCTGTAATACTTATTTCCAATACTCACGTACCTCCGTCATTCCTGCATCTCGTACCTCCGTCATCCCTGCATTCCGTACCCCCGTCCTCCCTGACATTTCATCTCCGTCTCCCCTTAGTTACCCGTCTCCCCTTTTCGTTATCCCCTCAAAAATACTTGTACCCCCGAAAATACTCGGACCCCTGGACTTTAGTACTCCGTCTCCCGTTTTACCTCCGTATATAAACCCCCGTACCTAGCTTTGTACTACAGTTAGATTATCGACTCAGACTACCGACTTTTGACTTCCGGTTATAAACCCTCTGTTCACCTCC
>JBBPQZ010000637.1:0-13210 GCA_038092795.1 Boletus rubissimus | reverse complement strand
TAAATCCCATTCCGTCTCCGATCTTGACACTACGCGTTAGACTTATCTGCTCGCGAGAAATACAAACAGGCGAACAACCTTCGACATCATTGAGCGATAACAATCTCCCTCACTCCGCCCTGGTAAGAGGTTGCGCTGACTCCATTGTGTATGTGCACAAAGAAACAACCAGGGAAATTCAGTTCGCTCCAGTCCGAGGGGCACCAGCGAAGACGGTGACGATGATCTCGAGGTATCTCTTCGTTCTTTACTCCCCTCGAAGCTAAGTTCTCACGATCGCATAGGTCGAGGTGGCGTCGAGCACGCCCGCTCCTCTGTTCAATTATGACGAGGCATTCTCATCCCCTCCCCGTTTTGACGTTGCTGCAGCCGCCGTCTCAGACGTCCACATGTAGATACCACGCCATCGTGAGTATCTGGATGAGTTCTTGCCGCCTCACAACACTCACTGCTAACAGTACCAGTCCCGATAAACCCATCCACGATCGAGCTCGCTAGGATATCCACTCGACGGTCACCGAGGAAGCCTATTCTCACGTGAGCGTTCGGATTGCAGGTCGGTGTCTGCACGACAAGATGAGGGGTTTGCGTTATCATATCGCGTTCCCCCCACTTTGATGTTTTATTTTCTGTTCATCACGAATCCGAGTTTGGGCCCTCGTGAAGAGGAAGATTGCTAGTAGATGATCAATACACTGATACGGCTCCGATTCGTTCTGGCGACATCATCCACAGTACTTATTGCCACATCGAGCTTGCTATGTAGCTAGATATCCAGAACAAAGTCTTGAACTTGATGAGGTTCAACAAACAAGTGGATAGATCGGCGCTGTGGTAACACACCCTCTTTGGCCTATCTATCCATTCGGAGATAGTGGTGATTCTACATGCATTTTAATATACACATATCCCAGGCGACAGGCATACACACTGTACATTACAGAGGAATCCCGACATAGGCCAAGCCTGCACCTTTCATTAGCGTTTCAATCAGCTTCATGCCTTCCAGCACGCGTTCCTCGTCCAAACGTTTGCCGACGACCTGGATGCCCACCGGAAGACCCTCCATTGCAGTCGCATCATACATGCGATAGTTTTCCCGTTCGATGGCGTTACGGGCTCGGAAAGAACGCGGAACGACGTCAGTACTATTGACATGGGTAATTGGCATCACCCCCGCGCTGTAATCGAGCTATATAGCCATGGTGAAAAAGGGTCAGAAAAGTGCCAGCCATTTCACTCGGTCACCCACCAGGTTGAACAGGAAAGTGTAGCCGCACGCTTTCCACCCATGACGCATCCCCCGATGCGGTACGGCTGGCAATCCATTCGGTACTGTGAGGATGAAATCGACACCCTTGTCTCCCGGTGCGCCTTCTACCTGGGTGTCACGCCAGACCTTGAACCACCGCGCACGGTAGTCCTCGCGTTTCGCTATGAGTGCAAAGTACCCTGGAACGCTCTTCTCGTAAAAGTTGTCTACCAAACCAGCATAGATTGGGTCGCGACGAATATATCTCAGATACCAAGCATAGATCTTCATGATGAAACGAGGTAGCGCGAGGGCACGGAACGCAGGAATCATCCCTGGGTCATTCGTCTCAAACGGTCGGAATAGCTTCGCAGCAGTCTTGCCGCCATCAGCCAGCAGAAGTTGGGAAGCGATCTCAAGTCCCTCATATGGGCTAGGCGGGTTCCTGGCACGATGTTAGGCAGGTGTATCCAGCGAAAAGTCGCTCTCACAGTGTAACAACTTCATGGCCGTTCTTCTGTAACACCTCGGTCACCGATTTGAGCGCCCTCAGACACGCAGGTGAGGGAGCGACGACGCCTGGACCCTGTTTAGTTTTCCGTGTTTCGGACTGGGATAAATACATACCATCATCCCACAATACACCCCACCTGATGGGCCGATCGACTGGTAGTTTCACCTCCCTCCACGGAATGTTGAGAACCTGCGACACGATATGTACCTGACGAACCAAAATGGGAGTGGAGCATGCTTACTGAATGATCATACTCCCACGGCTTCATCTGGAACACGGCGCGCCAAAATGTCTCGAGATCTTCGAGTGTTTTCGCCATGGGACTGTGCGTAGCTGGTACCCCCTCTTGCCCAGGGATAGACGTGGCGCTCCCGGTCTTTATGAACCTATGCATACTTGACTTTATCGAATATACCCCTGAATAATGCGCTGGCGCTCGAACGCTACCAGCCACATCGGTGCCCACGCCGATCCTAGAACCACCCAGAGCGAGAAGCGCACTTTCGCCCCCCGAGGACCCGCCCGGACTGTATCCCTTCTTGTGAGGGTTCTCTGTCGTACCAAAGACGTCGTTCGTGGCTTCAAACGAGAGCATGGTCAGGGGTATGTTGGTTTTGACATACGGGATCGCGCCTGCATGTCGCAGGAGCCTCACAAAGGCACCGTCGTACGACACGGGTTTGCCCGTCAACGCAGAGTACCCTATGCTCGAATCGTAGCCCTTGACGGCGAGCATGTCCTTGAGGGACACGGGCACGCCAGCAAGCGGACCGGAACGGTTGACGCCGCGAGCCCATTTCTCGGCTGGCTCGATCATGACCTCGGTGAGACAGTTGGTTTGGGCGTGGGCTTGCAACGCGCGCTTGGCGTACGCCGTGAGGACATCGGATGGGTTCAATGACGCAGTCTGAACGCTGGATACGATGGCAGAGATGGGACGGGAGAGGATATCTTTGTCTTGTGGCGTCAGGGGTTGGCGGTACACCTCTGGAAGGGATGCGATTCTCTGAGCACGCTCGCGCTGTTTGTCATTGCTGCGAGGGAAGAAGGCGGTTGAACGTTGAATCAAGATAAGGGTGGTGATAAGTAGATTCCTTACCAAGCTTGCCGGTGCGCCAAGTAAGAAAACAACATGAGGACAAGGGGACTCGATGCAAGTAGCGTCGGACTAGTGGTGGACTGGGAGGACAAGCCGTGGAAGAGGGCAGGTGGAAGAGCAAACGGGCGTCAACTTTAAATACTCGTGGCATACACCTGCTGACCGCTGTCATGTTGATAACCTGCGCATGCTGAAGCTTGGCGGTTCTTCTTCGAAGAGTGCCACGAGTTTGCATGTGAATGAACGCCTAGCTTTGAACGGTCGATCTATAATACTTTGGCCCAGGAAGAGAATATGTCTCTGGTAGTATATCGGATAGTACACCCGCCTGTCAAGTGTACGCACTTGGATCGCGGGAGAGCGGGGTTCGACTCCCCGCCAGAGAGACTATTTTTGCTACTGCATATCATGGATGAGTAGAAGCGGGTGCACGGTCCAACCACGACAGAAATTAGTTTTACTGTACCAGTGCATACTACATACGTCGCAGCACGACTTGCCGCACATGAATTTATGCCATGGTTTGCCCGCAGGTCGTTCCAAGTTAGGCGTAAAAAAATACATCCTCAGGTGTTCGCCGGAGTGTCCTCCAACACATTCCGTACGCCAGTCGTCCACACCCCTAGCTCCTTCTCCAGCGCCACGATACTCTCCCTAACCTCCAGACTCACCTCACCGCCTTCATTCTCCCGACCGAACCCCACCAGTAGCTCGTTCCTCGCTCTCAGTAGCGTCTCGTAGGCGATCTTAAGCCTCGTCGGACCGCTGGGAGGAAAAGACGTCGTTTGAGGCAGCGACGATGGCGACGGCTCATCGACGGCGAGCAGTTTGCCCAGCTCGGCGAGAGCGATGCCACGCACGGGATGTCCTTCGTCAAGTACGGCAGATAATCCCGCGACGTGCTTCGCGGCAGTACGTATACTCTCATCCAACAGATTCTGTGAGATCCGGCCGGAAAACGAAGCCAGCAATAATGACTGACGGAGCTTTAAAAGCGCGAGGAGGGGATGAGATGAGAGTGGTAAACCCGCAGAAACCAAGATTGGGATCATATGCTTGGTTAATTGCGTTGCCTTGTCGCCATCTACGAAATGACGAACATCATGAGTCAGATATCAGAAACGTCGAAATGAAGAACCACACCACTTGACTGGAGACGCGTTGCTTTATCCAGTGCTTCTTGTCCGATGCGAACTGCATCGATGACAGCATGAGGATCAGCGATTGTAGCTCTACATGTCGAACATCGAGAAGCCGGGACGTCTGTCATTCTAGGTCAAAAGATGTGCTTGAGTCGTCATTAATATCTACGTACCCTCATTTGGGACAGGACAGGCGCCACCGCATGACTTGGGACACAAAACGGCTTCCCGTGGGTCGATGACGGTGATAGTTTGCTCACACAGCGGGCACTGACAGGTAAAGTTGTAGGTTTCGAGGAGCGCCTTTTGTCTTTGCACCCTTGGCAGGGTTGTGTCAATGTAGGCCATCAACACCTGGGGAAAGAGGAAATTTGAGCACTTATTGAAAGTCTGGAAATGAGGTGCAGCATACCTCTTCTCCGGCCTCAATATCGCGCAGAGCGGTGATATGCATGACCGGTTCTTTCGCTTTTGTTCTACCACTACGGGGGAATACAACGACTGCATTCGGAAGGCACGAGTGGTTCGTGAATGCTACAAGCGGCGACACAGTTGCACCAATGGGTGTGAGGGAGGGCGAGGTCAGGGCGAACGTGTTCGTGACGAACTAGGGCACAATCCGAATGAGTAAGAGAAGAATGTCAGACCAATTCAATCCTCACCCTCGAAATCATGTTCACAAGATCGCTTGCAGACATAATGCCATATTCTTCGAGGTCAGAGGGTGCCGTCAGACCAAGGTATCTGACCACCGAGTGCGCCAGGTGGGTATGAGCCTCGACGGAGGCTAATTGCTGTAACGCTACTTTGTCTGAGGCATAACCTCCGTCAACATCGGAGGAAAAAATATTGGCAGCTCGGGACACCCACGAGATTGCATTGCCCGTAATTCTTTTGCCTGAAGATGCACATGAATGATCGGATGTACAAAAGAACGTGGATACGAGGTGACCAACCCATCCACTATTCAGACCCTTCGATTTCATTTGCCATAAAATGCGACCCAAACACCGGACCGCGTCGTTAGGAACGCCTAACGCAGAAGATGGAGCTGTCTTAGCCCATCTCTGGAGCGCACTACACTCGGGTTTGTGCAAGCTCCAGTCTGCTTTCTGACAGCTCTGTTCAGGGTAAATAAGTTGCATTGGCGCGAGTGCTCAACAACTTACGCTGTTACAGTACCTTAGCGTCCCACAGCTAGAGCATCGCATGAGGGGAGATGTCGAAGCGGCATTCGCGCAAGAGGAACAGTGTGAGTCGAGGTATTGATTAGAGAGGACAAATACGTGAGGTTCTATAGACAGGATGATGGACCCTTGAAGTAGAAGACGATGCGTCAACAAATTTGCTCATCAAAGCATCTGAAGTTCGTCGCACCAGGTTTGAAAGGTTGCCGTGCCCACAAGCCTCTTCCAAAATGATCTGATTTCCTGATTTCGAGCGAAGGAGGGAGCTGTGGATAAAGACCCTCGGTGTCCACTGCTACGTCATTTCGAACAGTAGAAGTTGAAGCTTGGGGTGAAGACTGTGTGGGCACCGGTGCGACAGGACCACTCAACGCAGACACATACGATTTTGAGCTTTTGGATTGCCTCTTGGAATTTAGATCGACGAAAGACATGTCAGCCTCATGAATTGAAGTTGGTCCAGCTAGATGTGTTGTTTACCTCTATTTACCATCAGCTTGTAACCTTGCAAATCCAAGCTACAGTACTAGTAATCCTTGGTTCTCATGACATGGCGTTCAGTCTACAACGATGACTTCTCCCCTCAAGGAACCACTCCCACACTATACCTGTTCCCATGTCCGTCGCTTGATTTGACGACTGCAAGTCTGAGCTAGAAGTACTTAATACTTTCTCTTCTTGCATCGAGAACCAGCTCGAAAAAATATCAGTCTCTTTTGTGGAGACAAGCGGAATTCATGGTATCATATCATGTTCATAACAAAAAGGCCTACCGTATTTTACCTCGGGTCTCGTCCCGGATACCTTTCCGTTATCGTGTCAGGTGAGTGATGACTTGGATTATGGTTCTCCCCCTACGTAAACTCATCCAGCGTGTCAAGTCTTCCCAAATTCTTTTCCACTCCACAGAGCATGTCCTTCTGCTGTGACTTGGCTTCTTGAACCCCGGTGGAGCGGGTTCTACCGAGAATTTGATAGCCACTTATATATCTGGAAACAATGTTCTAAAAGTACGGCAGTTGCGAGACGACGGCCCCACTCTTCCTGCACACTCTGAATAAGCTACTTGGTGCATGGCTGCTTTGACCGTAGATCCGGATGCAAATGAAAAGACACGAATGGAGCATGGAAGATCGGATCCTGGACTTCGCGAAGAAGATGTAGAGAAATATGCTCTGTCCTTACGAGGCAGGACGCTAACGGTCTCGTTGGCGTTTGTCGCAGGGACTGGGTTTACACTCTTTGGGTATGCATCTGATTGGAAATGTTGACTCATACCGCACCTTGGACTCATCGGATGGATACCCGTAGATACGATCAAGGAGTTATGTCGGCATTGCTGACGGCCGGCCAGGTTCGCCGCTGGGTTTCTCTTCGCTTTGCATCGTACTGACGCGCGGGGTAGTTCGAAAAGGTCTTCCCCCAGGTGGTCGTGGATGCGAGCCATCCCAATCACGCGACGCTGCAAAGCTTTGTGGTTGCCATCTATGTGTGTCGATATTCGCTTGCAGTGCACGACGCTCACGCTGCGGGCCCCTCCAGGAAATCGGGTGCTTGATTGGCGCTCTGTCTAACTTATGGCTCGGTGATCGGCTAGGTCGTCGACAGACGATCGTCGTTGGGGGATGCATCATGATCGTCGGCGCCATCTTACAAACGACATCGTATAGCTACGCTCAGCTTGTCGTCGCGCGTATCATCACCGGTCTCGGAAACGGACTCAACGTGGGTGGACATCCTTTGAGCCGTCACGTACGCAGGCTGACCGAGTGTAGACGTCGACTGTACCTAGTTATCACGCGGAATGTTCGCCTGCTGCCAAGAGAGGCAGCCTGATTATGATCGAAGGTAGTCTCATCACGTTTGGTATCATGATATCGTGCGCGGCGTTTCCTCGTCTCTGGATGACCTCTGACCTCTGATTTCGTTGGGTGCAGTTATGTGAGCGATGGTCGTTATTGACCCGTTTTGCGAGAAACTGAACAATCCACTTATGCAGTGGGTTGATTTCGCGTTGTATGTCCCATATCTCGGAAGAGTACTTGCAATGATTCACGGTTTATAGGTATTGGGCATCTGGATCCTCTGCCCAGTGGCGGGTCCCCATCGCACTCCAGATCGTTCTTGCTCTAGTCATGATCTTTGGGATCGGTTTCGTATGTGTCCTGACCCTGCTGATACTCAGAAGTGACCAGTTGCTAGCTCCCAGAATCGCCGAGATGGTACGTGATTACCTCGAGACCGCTCACAACCAGTACTCAAGCGATGCAATAAGGCTCGTGAAACATGGACGCAACGCCGAAGCCGTAGCTGTCATTTCAGCATTAGACGATAAACCATTCAGTGACCCCGAGGTCCAAAGGACGTATCATGCCATCCGCGAAGCTGTAGAAATCGAAGCAGGGTCTCAAGGCCTCTATGCTAACAACCAAGCTAAGAGTTCGCGCTCGCAGCTAAGAGAGCTCTTCACCGGTGGCCGTACTCAGAACTTTAGACGAGCTTCTCTGGGCGTCGTGAACCAGTGTTTCCAGCAAATCACAGGAATCAACTTGATCACCTAGTGTGTTTGAAGTACTTTCATTCCCTCGTTCTTGGCTCACCGAATTCTTCACAGCTATGCCGTCAGTTTGTTATCTTGTCGTTTTCAGTTCATACCTTGACCATGGTTCTTTAGACATTGTTGTTTCAACGGCTCGGCCTTTCCGATGTCACGTCCCGTATTATCGCCGCTGCAAACGGCACAGAATACTTCCTCGCTTCTCTCATTGCTATATTCCTGATCGATCGCGTCGGTCGACGAAAGCTCATGCTCTTCGGCGCGGTGGGACAGTGTCTGACAATGGTGCTCCTCGCGGTGCTTGGAAGCGTCCAAGGTAGTGGGGCACAGGTCGTGAGCTCCGTGCTGCTGTTCGTCTTCAATTCCTTCTTTGCTGTTGGCTGGTTGGGAATGACGTGGTTATATGTGCGTCGACCTTTTCCGATACCCATGAGTTTGGAACCCACAGAGATGATGGGTGTTGACAGCCTGCTGAAATTGTGGGACTGAGAATCCGTGCGCCGGCCAACGCACTTAGCACGGGTGCGTTGGTTAGTTTCCACGAATATTGAATTGTATTGATGGATACGTTTAGCGTCGAACTGGATCTTCAATTTCATGGTAGTGATGGTCACGGGGCCTTCTTTTAACGACATCTCGTGGGGCACGTATATCGGTACGTTTTCCGTGACTCAACCATGCCCATGTGCGTGCATATGGGTCTCACACCCCCAGTCCAGTTTTCGCCGCCCTGAATGCGTTCATCATACCCATTGTATACCTATTTTTTCCCGAGACTGCTGGTCGCTCGCTCGAGGGTGCGTCCGCGTGCTTTACACGATTTTGGTATTGTCTCGTCTTCTGACGTGTCTTCGTGATGACAGATATGGATGTCATCTTTGCGTTGGCTTACAACGAGGGTGTCTCGCCGGTCGCTGTCTCACTTCGGAAGGACATACCTCCTGCGGGCTCACCCGAGGCTGACAGGATACTGGGTATCCAGTCCACTGCGACGAGCGGACGGGATTCCGGTGAAGAGTTATAATTTCCTGAAGGGAGCGCTACCCGTTTAAAGGACAGAGAAAGCCACGTATATCTACCTGCTAGTTTAGATACAACATTTGCGAACGTAGCTTCACATACATCCTCAAGGAACTGCAGCATTGTCGCTCTTGGTGGATACTGTTGTGACACGTGCTTGCCTTTTGCCCTCTCGTTCGAAAGCTGCCATTGCATCGCGCCATTGAGAATCCCGTGGGACACCCATTTTTGAGACCGGCCTTTCTGGGGGCTGTAGTGGGCCAACCCGGTGAAGGGGCCAGATGATATAACTCAGTTTTGCGTCCACCAAGCCCAGAGGTACCTATCCGGTTTTCCAAAGTCAGACGACGCGAATGAGAAACGATAGGTGATGCGACGCACCGGACCAAACGTGTTGCTATCCAAGGTACGGAAAGGCTCATCACCCTCGACCCATATATGACCCTCTGGGACGAGCACCTCGGTGGCGGGATACGGCGGGAGCGCTTGAACGACGTCGTCTGCGACGGCGACCACCCGCTTGACGATCATTTTCCGACTGTCGACAGGGTCCCTGGAAGAACGTGAGCAAAAACGCAGATACGTTGCATGAGAACGGGCACGAGTGGGATTACCTGAGCGAAACGACGTCGCCCTTTGCGATCGGCCGTCCTGAATGGACGCTGAAGCGGTCAAAGACGACGATGTCATCCCACCGGGACGTGTCTGGATTGAGTGTAGGCTGACTGACGGGAATGGGGGTACATAGGTGAACTGGGCAGGGATTTTGGACGAACGGAATGCGCTACGGACCTGCATGCTTCGTCCTCGGATGGTCTTTATGGTGTAGCAGTAGTGTGTGAAGGCTATGCCGAGGGGTAGCCAGTAGAGTACTCGGAAGGTCCGTCTGAGTGGAGAGGGACTGTTGGGAGATGGAACTCGGGTTGCATATGAACGGGTTGTCCTTGTAATGATGTGGTGTCTGATCATCCGTGCGACTTGTGCCCAGTTTCAACTGTGGAGAACGACAAACACCATCGACTCCGAACTCAACGTCAACACACAATACGCACACGTTCTCCTGGTCTCCCGCATATCCAGAGGGGATTTGTGATTTCTTTATGGATACTTGGAAGAATTTTGGTTGAGGGTGCAGTGCGAACTTCGAACGACTCGCTGCCGTTTTACGCTGGTCCGCCCATCGACTCGGACGACAATCGCCGCACATGATGCCAGCATCCACAATGGATGGCGAGAACGCCTGATACTCTCCGTCACCCGCGAGCATTCATTCTCCCTCGGTACACGTCCCAGCTTCCAGCCGCCCTCCCTTTGAGCGGGAAGGCGACGTTCTCAATGCCATGTCCGTGTCTATCCTTACCGAACTCTATGCCTCTACCAACTTTATGAAACTTACTCACCACCCATCCCGTTCTCAGATAAAAAATTCATCAGAGACCTCAACGTTCTCCTACCTCCTCGGGCTTCTCGAGCATCTCCACCTTGAGCAAATCGACGACATAATAACGGTACATACTGTCAACCGATCCCAAGAACAAGCGGGCGTCGCGCGAAGCCCCTAGACCTCTTTGTGGGTCATTCCATGACGAGGTTACTCCCTTCACGGACACCCATTGGTTTTGGCCTCCGCCTGCGTCGCTCAGTTGTTATTCGTCTCTTCGCTAGGTGTCTCTCACCGGCGGCCGAGAAGGCTGCTAGAGGCACAGCTTTCTACGTTGGTATCTACATTGGCGAATCCACCTCCGCATTTCGTCGGATTGAGCCAGCATGTCCAGGTTGTTCATGCCCTAATAGTCTGAGATGCGGACACCGGCAATTGGATCAAGGGGGTGGGGGTGGATTGGATTGAAGTAGATGTCTGGGTAGGCCTTGTCGCCTCCCACCCTCATTCCCTAGCTCACCCTTGTTTTTGCGCACGTTGCTTTTCGGCGTCATTTCGACCTTGGCCTGCTCACCCCGTGTACTTAACTGTATGCGCAAGGACAGATATCCCTTTTTGTATGTGCAATCGATACATTACGTCGCACCGACACTCGCGCCCCCTTGGTCTATCGTCATCTTCCGTGGTGGGGAGTGTGGCGTTTCGGAACGCGAGACCAGATGCCCATTATAGAGCTTCTACATATATGGTTCGTGTTCGGAGCGGAACATACGTACAACTAATCCAGCTGTTCTAAGAAAAAAGAACGTGGACATCATCCCAACGCAGTGTCTCCTCCCTTTGTAGGCACGTTTGATCTCACCCTTTGGTTCAAGCAAGTTCGCAGCCCGCACATAATTGAAGGATGCATCGATGATACTGCGAACCTGGAAGTGCCAAGTGAGCATGTTCCGGAAGCATCCAGTGCCGCTTTTCATTGCTTCATTGATCTGTTATTTCTCCCTTTCTCTTCTTTCACTATGTCATTCTCACCACCTTCGACTGAATTTAGCACAGCGCCCACGGCGTCTACCGGGCCTGGGTAGCCGAGTCAATGTATCCGATCGGGAGAAGGCAGTGAGCAAGACAAACAGGAGAGGGATAAATTGCGATTGCGGAGGCCGTGGACGTCGAACCCTGGTGTCATCAGACGCATTTAGACGTGTTCGATCTTGGACCCGATCCCGTATTCTGTCATGCTGACTTAGGCCTTCTCGCCCCGACGTCAGAGCGGACCCTTGAGGCGGTCACGTCAGACTCAACTACTGCACGATGACCTCCTTTTTCTATTATCTATCTAGCCCTCTTCCCGCTTAACCCGGAGATCATTTTCAAAGAATGTTGGACCACTCCACCCCGTGACATGCTTCTAGATGATCACAGTTCGGATCACGGTTGGCAGAGCTGCGGTTCTCCGCATCACTTCCGCAGTTCCCCCACTAACCTGAGGCGGCAGTGGTTGAGGGTGAGTTCTTTGGTAAATATTGGTGGGGAGGCACTGCTGATCCTCGGGCATCACTCCAACTTTATGCCAGTGGGTAGGTTGATGTGGATCACACGAGGGTATCACCTCAGAGGAATTCTACGATGAAAGTGTCTTGATTTTCAAGTCGAGGTCAGCTTGAACGATGGGTTGGAAGTGTATACATATTGACAGGAGGAGCAGATATACTGTGCTCCCGTTTGTGCCGTCAGCTAACCTTAATGTGGAATTGCTCTGATGTTACGACTTCGATGCTTCTTACTTGCCACAGGAGGTGATATGATCATGATCATGGTCCTAAATGCAGACCATGATTGGATCTTTTGACCACAAATGTCCTGTGCCGTATATACGGCGTCCTTGTTCTTTACGCGCCAACGAACACGTTCCTGCATTGCCTTCCGTGACTGCCTCTGTCATATATCGCGGAATTGCCATATATTGGTGGTTCGTACATCGTTCTTTGTCCCGAAGGAGCCTTGAAGCAAATAATTAACATGCCGGGAATAGATATAAATTGGCAAGAGACCCAGCTCGGCCGATCCGCCCTTACCTCGCCTCTCTGAGTCGAACCCCGCCTGTCATTCAACAGCCTCTCGTACCTGTCATGTCCTCCGACTTACAGCCTGCTTTGGAGTTTCTCCAGATAAATGACTATACATCACGTACGGCCGCCATACCTTCATCAATAATTGATCTCATAGCCTAATGCAGTCATCATTGTCACCGCCGTCGTATATGATTATTGTGAGATATTCTTGTGTATGATACTAGGCCATCCTTCTCAAACTGAAATGACCATTGTGATCCTACTATTGCAGTCCTCACTTTTTCAAGGGAGGTATGTTATTTCGATCACTACATCCTTTTTTCTGGCTGACAATATTTAAAGATAGACTACATTTGGGTAAGGCAGCAACAAATGTCGAGCAAGAATCAGGCCCCTGACTGTCTCGCAGCACAGACCCTGGACCTGGGTCTCTACAATCTTTGTTCTAGTGTGTACAAATCCTCAGGAGATACTTCATTGCATGTGTTCCGAAAAGTTGATGATTCTGCAGGTCCGCTATGCTGGTCTTTCTTGGGCCATGTAGGTGTATGATTGCTGTGATGCATGTCAAATTATACAACTAACAATTGATCTGTCCTCAAGCCTTAGTGGTCTTAGTATGTTGAGATTTAAATCAGAAGTTAATGGAGCTAATCAGTATATGTGCAGATGGTACTACATTTGTTTCTGGCCCAATGACAGTCAGTTTTTCTGCTTTGCACCTTTCATGTCATTAATTATTGCCTTCTGATAGATGTACTGCTATGCATTTAAATTCAGACTACAAACTGTATTGATAATGGTTCTGTAGGTGTAAGCATTTGATTTGCTCTGCAATATCAGTATGAGACATGGATTCTGAAGGTACTGTAATCTTTCTGGTACTTACCTGGATGTTCCCAATATTCCTCAATGCTGCTGATTGTGAGTTACTACACCTTATGACTCCATTTTCCCAAACTACTATGATTTTAATTACAGTGGTG
>JBBPQZ010000636.1:0-13218 GCA_038092795.1 Boletus rubissimus | reverse complement strand
GATACTGAATTCATCTAGGAGATATTTATCCCTAGCTTATAGTGTAACATCCGTGGGTAGGTAAGGCATAAGTCTGGGGAACTTTGTTTTAGTTCCATTGCATTTGCCTACAAAGAAGACAGCGGTTCGAAGCTTCCTCCTCGTGATGCGCTTTCACCACGCGATCTCGGAGCGCTTGGACATTCGGGACGTACAGCAACTTGTCCCAGTAAACGAGGCCGTTCTTTCGCGACCAATGCGGCTTCTTTTCGTCAAGCCCTTTTCTGGTAAACGCCTCCAGCTGGCCCTGGGTTGCTTTAATGTCGTCCAAGATCGACACTGGCTTGCTCTTGGAAGAGGAGCGCTCTGCAGCTACACTCTTCACCTTGGCTTTGCCTTTGTCCTTGGTGGAAGGGCGCTCTGCAGCCACATTACCACTCTTGACAGTTCTCGTACTAACCCGAGTTGGTTCGTTGCCCTTTAACTGACTGGGGGCTCCAGTACGTGGTCCGTTTGTTCGCGCAGTTGCCCCTGCGGTTCTCGATCCGGTTGTTTGAGCAGACGTCGCTGCCGAACTAGTGTTCTTGGTCAGTAAGCCTCGACCTATTCTCGTGACTTGGATTTTAAGGTCCTGCGAGTCGAAGACCGGGGGAGAGCGGACGGAATTCTTATCTGCTGCCATCTCAAAATGAGTGCACCACAGTAGAAGATCCGCTACCCATTGTGCCACTTTAGACTTCATATCGGAAGCCACGGGTTCCGTTATTTGAGTAGCCGGAGTAGCTACGACCGTGGTAGGAGGGCGCACAGCAGCCGCATCACTACTTCTGGTATCCCCGTTTATAACAGGGTGTTCCGCCTTGTCCATCAGCTCGCGTAGCTTCTGGAATTGTTGGACCGGGATGACTCTCCCATCAAACATGATCATCGACATTGTGACCAGGCGAGGGTTCCGATCGAAAGATGAGGTATAAGACCCCGGACAGGATGATGCGCTAGAAGCTAAAGAGCTTCGGTTGTCAAGTCGTTAATCGACTTCCTCGAGACGCGAGGGGAGCGGGATTGCTTCGTACTCGTCCGAACTCAGCCAATACCACTGAAACACGGCGATAAAGACGATGAGGTCGTGAACTGGGGTACGAGACTGGGAAACGCGGAGTCCGAGCACACAGGTTACTAATCTGTCTTCGCCTGTGCTCAAGACCGAAGGCGGGAATGGGATGTCCTCAAAATGCTCCAGCGGCAAACGGAGTCGAAGGATGGGGGAACCAGATGAGCTTTACTACAGCTCAAGGGAATACTGCCCTCGTCAGTCGTGACGTCACAGGTGATCACGAGAACCTGGGTTCACCGGCGTAGAACCAACACGGACCGCTAGGCACTCAGCGGACGACGGGGGCTAGTGCACTATGCCCGGTAGCAACGTTATCCTTATTTATAACGGCGGACGACCGTATGAATGCAGTGGGTGCGGTTGCAGTCCGCTCTCGTTTAATCTCCGAGAAGGAGCAATTTCCCTTAAGTCTGGGATCCGACTATAGCACTATCGCGAAGGGCAACGGTGCGGATGGGTGAGCGCGTTGCCCAGGGAGTAACCCCGTACAGGCTGAGTGCGAAGGAAGGTGGGACGAAGAAGACAGCGACGCAGCGAAGTGCGCATCAACAGGCGTAGATGATATCGGTAGCGACGAAGAGAGGGAGTTGGGAGTCGAGATGACCGGCGACGAAGTAGTTTTGGAATTATGAAAGAACCACGAATAGACGAAAGTCACTAAGTGTGATATTCAAGCCTAAGCAATGGAATTCCAAAACTAGCGAATACAAGTGAGGTCGACTACTTATATACTATAGCTACTGGCGCACGGACCATGTTTTAGGGTCGGCGCGGAAGGTAGTAGAATGTTATAGACTGATTACGTAATGATGACGTCATGGAATGTTCTGGAAGGATTGAGGGATGACGTCATGTGAAATAAGGTAAGGAATTAAGCAGATGAGTGGTGGGGGCGAGATTAATGGATCTGGACGGCAGAGGATGGGGGATAAGATAAGATCCCTTGCACCCAAGCGGATGCATTGAATCCTGGCGTATCAACGAAGGAAAAACTGTTGAAGGAAGACAGGGGTTTCGTATGAGTATCTTTTAGAAGGACAGCACGACCAGGGCTTTATTTCGTTTCAATTGGTTCTAGACCTGGTCATGTGAGGGTTACCACGGTCACATGCACAGATCACGTGACTGGAAAAGAAAAGAAGACAAGGATAAAAAGTTTGAAAATGTTCGTATTATAACAGGTTTTCTTCCACTACTTCTGTAATTGTGGCCTGAGTTTCCTGCTCAGGCAATTCGGCGGCGTTCATCAAGGCACGGATTTGGGAGAATTGTTGGGAGGAGATGACTTGCCCGTTCCATTCCACTGCTCGCGCTCTCAGGCCATGCAGACGCGGGGGGTGCTCTTGGCAGGGCCAAGGCTTACCACACCTTCAGCATATTCCCGCAGCACATGCCTTATCGAGCTCCATAGGAGCTCCACGTCCTGGGAACACGCCTGGCGCGTTCGGGTGGGGGGCTGCGGTGGCAGTTGGAGGAGGTCTGGCCGGCGGGGTGTATTGCATCAAAGGTCTCCGGAGGACGAATCGTTGAGGTGCGGGGTTTGGGCGAACCATTTGGTTTCTTTCGCCTCGCTCTCTGAATATCTCCTGGGTTTTCTGGAGAGCTTCCTCCCACTCGAATAGGTCCTCGGAGTCGATCAACGCATGGTTGTTGTCCTCTGCGTGATTCACCAGTACCTGCCGCGCACATCGGTGAACCTGATCCACCAGCGAACGCCCATTCGCGATGGTATCATATTCAGCCTCGTCTGCATACTGGTACAGCTTGGTGAAGAAATCTTCCACGGAGTCGTTCCCTTGTCTAAGCACAAAGAGCTTAGTTTGGGCCTTTCGCTTTAGGCCGGCTGGTTGGAACGCTCATTTTAGATTCGCCTCGAACGTGGGGAATTCCTGATGCTCATTGATCTTCCTTCAGATCTGGAGATCTGCCCACCGCCCAGCGGGGTTTTCTCCCTTCATGTAGGAAGTCATGATCAGGATCTTCTGCCTTGACGAAGGCTCGTTTTTGAATCCCCTCATGTAGACGGTCACCTGCCTCCACCATGACTGGAATTTCTCCTTATCGCCCACGTAGAAGTCGGGTTTGGCGTAAATAGATTTCCCGATCTTCTGGTCTCGCTCCGGGCGTCGGATTGGTTCATGGGGGCGGAAGGGCACGCCTGGTGGCTGCCCCTCGCTAGACGGTGATGAAGGTGGAGGAGGGGGGTCTCCTTCTGGTGGTGGCTTGGCCTTCGGGATGCCCGTTGGCGATCAGCGAAGGTGAAGAGGTGGCAGTGGCTTATCCGGGAATTGCCTTGCATAGGCGTATCTCCATGAGAGGTATTCAAAATCTAGATGCGCCTGGTCCGCCTGTTCGTCGGTGAATGTGGTTGGCGGATTGGCGGGCGGAAGTAAAGGGTGGTGTATGGTAGGACGGATTGGGGCTTTGGCGACCAGTGTTTTACTTGTGCCTTCCATTGGTACGTCGCCCAAGGCTCCCGCGAGACTCTCCATGGAGAACACGGAGACCCGCTCGGGTTGTGGTGACTGGACGTCGATCCACGACGGAGGGTGTGCATATGGGGATGGGGTTCCGTGTTTAGACATAACGGGTTGGGCGGCGGAGAGTGGACTTTGGGCGTAGGTAGGGAAGACCTTCTGTTACTTGGACCTCTTCCCGTAGGAGGTCATATCGGTACCAGTAAACGATTCTCTGCTTTTTCTTATAGAGGACCCGGGCTTTCAAATGAGCTGGTGGTGGAAGTCTCCGTACGGGCATCCCACTGGTCCCGCGCTACTTGCAGGACAAAGGCGTCGTTGTAATGGTGGAGTGCGGGGATAAGGTTTTGGAGGATTTCGATGACAACCCGAACAGGGTTCTGGTGAAGGCAACGGAGTATCTGACACAGATTTGCTAGAAAGAACCTCTGGAATCTCCAGCGGCAAACGGAGGTCGACTTTAGCAGGGGGGAACCGGAAGAGCTTTACTATAGCTCAAGGGAATACTGCCCTTGTCAGTCATGACGTCACAGGTGATCACGAGAACCTGGGTTCACCGGCGTAGAACCAACACGGACCGCTAGACACTCAGCAGATGACAGGAGCTAGTGCACTATGCCCAGTAGCAACTTTATCCTTATTTAGAACGGCGGACGACCGTATGAATACAGTGGGTGTGGTTGTAGTCCGCCCTCGATTTATCTCCGAGGAGGAGAGATTTCCCTTAAGTCTGGGATCCGACTAATGCGCTATCGCGAAGAGCAACGACGCGGACAGATGGACGCGTTGCCCAGGGAATGACCCCATACAGGCTGAGTGCGAAGGAAGGTGGGACGAAGAAGACAGCGACGCAGCGAAATGCGCGTCAACAGGCAAAGATGATATGAGTAGCGGCAAAGAGAGGGAGTCGGGAGTCGAAGAGACCGGCGACTAGATAGTTTCGGAATTATGAAAAGACCACTAAAAGGCGAGAGTCACTAAGTGTGATATTCAAGCCAAAGAAATGGAATTCCAAAACTAACTAATACAAGTGAGGATCGACTACTTATATACTACGGTTACGTGCGCACGGGCCAGGTTTAGGGTCAGTGCGGAAGGTCGGAGAATGTTGTAGAATGATTAGGTAATCATGACATCATAGAATGTTCTGGAAGGTTCAAAGGATGACGTCGTGGGAAATAAGGTAAGGGACTAAGCAGATGAGTGGTGGGGGCGAGATTAATGGATCTAACGGTAGGGAGATAAGATAAGATAAGATCCCTTGCACCCAAGCAGATGCATTGAATCCTGGTGTGAGTCCACGTGAAAACCGTTGAAGGAAGACAGGGGTGTCATGTGAGTATCTCTCTAGAATGACGTCGCTACCAGGGCCTTATTTCGTTTCAGGCACGCTACGGTGTATATGATGATGATTATCAAAACATATCACCCAATCTTATCAATCGGTTCTATGGTGTGCATGGGGCATGTGTTCAGCGGAAAGAGCATCAGTCTGGAGCAGGGCATCCAGCGAATGAAAACGACTCAGACGATGGTGACGGCGATGGTGACAGCGATGGTGATGGCAATGGCAATGGCAACAGTGATATGCCTGATGACCTTGATTGCTCAGCGGAGATCTCGATCAATCAGCAGCAGCAGCAACACGTTCGCCATGAAGCAATACGTGTTCCGACACATAGGAGCCCATTCAATGGTCCCGACAATGAGGCTGCATTTTTCATGATGTTGCACAAAGTCAGCATGCTTAATGTCATTCTGGAAGGGTTCGAACTCATGGCAACCGAAGGGGGCAGTCTGGATCCAATGTTTGAAGCAATCTTCGTCGGTCGATGGGAAAGTAAGCAAATTGACATTTCACTAGCAGAGCCAATTTGGTACGATCGGGCACGCCTTTGGTGCCAAGCATTATTAGTTTTACAATATTTTTTGGATTAGCAGGATTGTCTACTATACATGAAGCAGGAGTTTGTACGCGTGATCATCAACTATATATTGTGCGTCTCGAATTTCATACTGTTTTCTAGGCCCAGTGACCTCACAGTTTTGTTGTCTGTTCACTTGTTTACTGCTTTTTATCTACCCCACTGGCAGCGCCAATGGATCTATCTGTCATCTGCCAGGGTGGCAAAGGTACTTGTGACTGTGAAGAGTTCTATCCCAGCAACGAGAACAATCGTATCTGCCTGGAATGTAGTCATGGGATAAGCAAACATCATCGTGAAGCTACTGCTCATCCACCTGACCCACTGCCCTCAGAGCTGCTGCCCAATCCACTACCGTCAGCCTCATCCTCGGCAGTTGATATCTTCCGTGACATCGCTGGACAACAACCGTTCTCAACTAACAGGGATCGAAAGCCCTTGGTATCAATTGCCAAAGCCAAGGCTGAAGCGCTCGCCCTGTTATTGTTGAAGAAGCATGCAGACGATTTCAAGCTGGTGAGACAGCCCACATCTCTCACTGGCATTCCACACAAGGTGACAATGTTTTTGTATTTTCTCTTATGTTTGTATTTATCTGACATACCGGTCATATAGGCTCACGTGTCAACCACTGGCACAATGGGAGTTACTGGGCGCACTACGAGTACCTCAAGTGCACAATCAAACACAACAATATTCCATGTTCACTCCATAGGTATAAATGTCAGTGGAATTGATGTACGTATATGCTTAGGCTGCCAGTGAGCGAGCATGAATGATAACCAACTGTTTTTTAGCGCAACGGTAACCTTCGACGACTGAGAGCACCTCACAGGAAAACGGCTCCGAGCAAAATTCAAGCTTTGAAAAATCATGGTTGTTATATCACCGCGAGTTCCACTAAGGGTATCCCCATAGATTCCACCTGGACATTCGTGGATGTTGACAAGAAGATACGCGAATGGTTTCCCAATGTTTTTCAGTATATTGAGTCGACAAAACCTCCCTTTCGCTTTCAATCTCAACACCCACCATTCACTCAGTTGTCTGATCCCAAACCACCAAACTGGTGTGTTATTATCAAACAGGGAGTGATGTTTGCAATATTAGAAGTCCTTCATCCGAATGGATCGACACTAGTTAAGAACAAAGGTCGAAGTAAGGCAAGCATCATGGACAGCCATCTCTGGTTTGGTGCATAAACAACTCTACTATTGTTGTTTCAATCTACTAATGCAATTCTTACTGTTTTCTAGCTATGCGGAAAGCCATTAGTGATGAAGTTTACGAATCGTGGAATATGCAACCAATGATCGCTGGCTCGGACACTGAGAGCTACAATAGTTCTGACAACAATAAGCCACATGACGACTATGCTCCAATGGAGGGCATCAGCGACAACAACGTTGACGACAAACTCTCAAACCCTTTGCAAGTACTGGATATTTTGGACGACACTGACCATGCACTGTGCCTTCCGAATGACAAAGGAAAAGGGAAGCTGAGAAATGTGTGTACACTGCCTCAATACCAAGGTAAGTCTTTGACTACTGCACTCGCCATGACATTTTTTGAGTTCATTATTAGGAAAGCGACCCTGCGTCGTATTTTCTCCGGAATCCCCCTCTGCAATAATTCCTAAGAAAATGAAAGACAGTACATTGAAATCTCAGTCCATGCCATGGAACCATATTTATATTTTTCAGCTTACAACAGAGCCGTACCGTTCTCCTTGCCCATCACAGTGTCCAAGTCGCTTGAGCCCCAGCTTCCAGCCCAGTCCAGCATCTTTCAATCTGATGTAGATGACATCCTTCGTCCCCTTCATTTCATATCGGTCCCCAACCTCTGGGGGACGCCCCATAATCCTGAAGTTCTTCCATACTCACTTCCCAGCTATGCTATGTTTTCCACTCGGTATTCAATCCTCCAGTCATAGTTAGTCTACACGTAGTTACTTTGAGCAATGAATATCATTTTGTTTTGGAGTTTCGTTTTCGTGGTGTTGTCTTTCTCAGCCCTGACGGCACTTCTGACAACCACGATGGTCTACATTCTTTTCGCCTGCTGACAGCCGTGGCCACAGCCATCATCTACAACAGATGTTTCTTCATTGTTTTTTTCAATCCCAATATTGCTTCTGACAACTGTGATGACCTTGCTAATTGGATGCCTACTCTCTTCTCAGCATTCACTAACAAACTTCTCCCACCAACGAAGGGTATGTCTCATTTTGTCCCCTCAGTACCATACTGAATGCTCCCTATAGATACCTTCTTTTCGTCTTACCAAGCTCCCGTCTCACCTACCCCATTTCATAGCGTATGCTTTGTATGGAACTGCATTCCACCCTTCCATTACGTTCACTGCATTTGCCCTTCTCCAAGGAGTCAAGGCATGATTTTCGACCGCTCGGGGATCTGGGAATTGGCAGTCCACATGGATGAGCCTGCAACAGCGGCTCAAGGGCATCACTGTACTGGAATTTTTCTTTGCCATCTTACCATGCTAACTCCTCACCCTACCCCATTTCATAGTGTATGCCTTTAGAGCATGTTTTCGCTAGACTCGGACCTGCACTAGCACCTCCAACAGCAACTCGAGCATCACGGTTGGACCCGATGGCAAAAGCGATGACAACCTGATTAGACTTCAAGCAAGGGATACTGTGGATGGATTTCAATCCCTTTTGTGGGCGTTGTACGCACGGTGCGTACATTTCCTGCATTGGGTTGTTGAGTGGTGTGATAAACTCTATATCAATTACAGGCCTCATCAATGGGTGCAATGACGACCAAAACGAAACACTGAGAACAAGGCGCCACTCCCACGCCACACCTTTCAGCTCGCCAACAATGCCTACTACTACATGAGGCGCACGAGCGCTTCATGTCGGACACCATCTACCCCAGCATCAGTTACCCCGATTTCTTCGCCTTCGACCGACACGAAAATTCCGCCTCAATCCTCCAACAATACACTGCAGACTATCGGGACACCACTGAGAACAAGGCGCCATTCCTGCCCCACACCTTTCAGCTCGCCAACAATGCCTACTACCACATGAGGTGCACAAGCGCTTCACATCAGACACCATCCACACCAGCATTGGTTCCCCCGCTTTCATTGCCTTCGACCCTCACGAAAATGCTGCCTCGATCCTCCAAAAATACGCCGCAGACTACCGGGACACCACTGAGAACAAGACACCACTCTCGCCCCACACATTTCAGCTCACCAACAATGCCTACTACCACATGAGGCCTTGGTCTACAAATTTCATATTGGACGCAGCTGTTGTTCGTAACATGGATGGATATTTTCGGTACGGCACTCGAGAACACACTTGCTTTCAAGACAAAGCTCGTCAAGAAGGGGGCTTCGCACTGTCTTCCTCGACTCCAATGGTAGACCCCTATAGATAGAATCCTTCCTATCTACTTGTAAACATTTATGATTCATATCTTTCAATGAACACGTTGGGGTGGATAAAGGTGCGCGGCGCGCAGGCCGAAAAAAACCGCGGCGGGTGAAAAAAACGCGGTGTGGATGAAAGGTGCGCAGCATGCGGGCCGAAAAAACTGCGGCAGGTGAAAGAAATGCGGTGTGAATAAAAAGCGTGCGGTGCGCAGGTCAAGAAAAACGCGGTAGATTAAATGTGCAGATCTAGCGTCATAGCGACGTACCTGCAGCGGCAGGTGTTGCCGCAGTACGATCGCGGGCGACACGTGTGAGCCAGTACTACTAGTTCGGTAGCCTTGTCCAAGTCGGTTCTGCATAGTAGTTAGAGCATCGCCAACCTCCGTCGAGCTTAGTCTAGTGTTGCCGTCGAGGCGAATTACATAACTTCGAGGCTATTCCGTTTCCGCCAATGCTTTGGATTTACCGGTCAAAGAGTAGCACTATTCCCAATCTGGCTTACGCCTCCAAGCTTGCTTCATGTCGTCAGGTATCCCTCGACTTGAATTCTCAATAAATACGGTTGCAAATTATCAACATATTCCCTAAGCTCCAAAAGAGCATATTATCACCATGCCAGCACATCTGAAGAGCTTGCATAATATTTATTTCCGAACAAATAATCGTTCTTTCACTGCGTCAACGGCATTGCTCCACAAAGTCGGCATCTGCAACACAGCGTATAACGTTATCGCTTGACGACTCTACCGCCGACCGTTTGAGAGCTGTGATTGGAGGACAGCCAGCCAAAAAAGGAGATCCAGGGTCACCACCTGACCTAAACCAAAACGGTCTGCTCGTCGAGCACTCGTCGAGCGCTTAAGTTTGCAGATGCCCGGGGACCAGTTGTGACGCTACTTGTTCGGCCACGCAAATTAATTAGGAATAAACCCACAGCTAAGTGGAGCACGGGCGAAAGCGGTCTAGCATCTAGCTGTGATCTCAGATAGACGCTGTTTCGCTTGGTGCTGTCAGTGAGATGACCTCCAATGGAAGCAAGTTTAGTGTGAACCGCACCTCGGATATTTATTCGGCCGCGGGCCATTACAATTTGACAATTCGTCTCTATAGTACATTATCGTGTAGCAGGATACCCTGGTCCACCTCGGAATTCAAATTGGGTAGTTATTGGGTAGCACTGTGTCGGATAGATCAAAACTTATGTCGGAATGTGCATGCTCCAGTTAGCTGCTGGCGAGACGCGGGTGCAATCTAGCTCATGATGAGAGCTCAAGCGACCATGCTCCCTCGAAGCCCAGTGTTCAGCGCCTTCGAGGCCCCATTCCAGTAGTACCTCAGGCTCTCCCTACCTACGTATCATAATACGCCTCGGGCCCTGTCTCGTTCCATTGAAACGTTACGGTCGTCGGTCAGTATCGTGCCGCCCTCAATGGTGGACATCCAACTCCAACGTTCATCGATGGCTTGCGGCGGCGCCGTCGAAAAACTTGAATCCTATTGGCACTACTTTTTCGCAGCTTGAAGCGACGGTGACGTTCATTTGAATGGTCACATCGACACGAACGGGGGAACGGATACAAATATCACTCCCCAGAGGGTTCCTCTGTAACCATTCCTATGTGCGATAAAGAAATATATCTGAATAGTTCACCGAGAAATCTGACAAGTCAAAATCACAGCAGAGACGTAGAGACTAGATAGACTCTACACGACGAGTGCAGGCACCGATCATGGATTTCGAGCGGGTTGTCGTTGTGCAAGGCAAGGGTAGAAGCACAGGCAAGGTAGGGAAGGACAAGGGCTACTAACCGGGTTAGACGATGGCGTTTAAATGGTTGGAATGCTTAGTATGAACGGTCTAATCACGACCACCTTTTGAGATCGTAATCGGGTTCACAGGCTGCACATGGTGTCTCCCCAACGGGCTTACATTTCGTACCCACTTGTCCGTTTCGTGATTCATCTAATCCAACCGATGAGGCGAAAAGGGTGTTTCTCTGACTCAATTTTCAAATTCATCTTGGTTATCCCCGGAAGAAATGAAAGTAGACGCTGGACGGTGCGCGGCTTTCGTGCTGTATTTGCTGTGCGCCTGAAATGAAGACGCCGAGAAGTTCAAACATCATGTGATCACCGAGGCTACGTATAGTTGTCAGTTTGGGGGAGATTGAGCGGGTGCGGAGCTATCGCACTCACAGGTTATGTTCCACATGCTGTAGCGATGTGATTGCGGCGGCCCAACGTAAGGACATGTGCCCAATTTTTGCGAGCCAAAAGTTGATATGATAGGCATTAGCAAACACGAGGGACGCTACAGAAGTACCCATTGTCGTCGTGTTCGAGTGCCACGACTGCTGTGTAGCTCGTTCCGTTGCTGCTTGTCACCAACTTCGATAGCGATTTTCCCCATCGAAGTGTGCACTGGTGTGAGAGCAAAAACCCAGAGATACTTAGAAGTGTGTGAACCGATCATGATGCGGATCGCTAAGGAGACAGATGTATAGTCCCCGATGGCGTCCCGCAAATACACGACTGCACATCCTTCTTCTTTCCATCGCTCTGATACCTGGTCGAATATGTCTTCGAGAGGGTGCCGAAAGTCAAGAAATGGTAAGTAGGAGGACGGGACATTCGAGTGTGCGATACTGACGAGGACCCAAGAGTCGGGTGAAAACCGTACCTCCTTCGGCAACGAAAAGGAAGCAAAACCGATCAACGTTGATGGTCAAGGTGGCATTTATTCATTTTCATTCCTCGCTAATGGGAAGCACATCGCGAGCGGCGGCGAGGAAGGAAAGATTCGATGTGGGCGAGTGGAAGACGGCAAGGCGGCGGGGACGGCAATGAACACGGGGGATACTGTTCTTGATATCGCGGTGTCACGGGATGAGCAGTGGATTGTGAATGGAACGGACAGTGGCGAAGTGACGGTGTGGAATGCGAAGAGCCGCGAAAAGGTGACCGAATTCAAAGGACATGGGAGATGTGTGGATGTCTCCCTGGACACGACGAGAGTTGCGACGGAGGATGTCTGGTCGCTTGGTCACTGTTTTATGGCTGCAGTCAAGTTCTCCCCGGTTGAGTCTCATATCGCCACAGCCACGTGGCGTGACGGTCAGAACGGCCGCCTCCTCGCTGGATACCACATCACGGTGACAAGCAACGGCACATTCATCGCAGCTTCTGCAAACTCATCGGCCCGGTTCGGGACACTACAACGCACAAGCAAATCGGGCAAGATGTCGCGTCCATGGCCATCTCAGCAAACTACAATGTGAAGGCGGAAAAGGCGAATCTCAAGGAGAGCTCAAGTACATTTATTATCAATCTTACTCGCATGTCGTTGACATGCCCATTAGACAGCAAAATCGCACGTCTCGAACAAACCGTCCAGCAGGTCCGTGACCAGCTCACCGACTACTAACACAACGCGGATAGCCTCAACGAAACAATCAAGTCCCTTCGTGTACAGGACATGAACTCGAGTGCGTCCTTTGCTATCCTGACTCATGCGTCATTGACATCCGCGTCCGCTAGACAGAAAAATCGCGCTTCTCAACAAAACCATCCAGCAACTCCGCACGCAGCTTGTCGATCCCCAATACAAATCTGGTAACCTCATCCAAATCCTTCGAGTGCACGAGCAGAAATATTGATGTGAAACCCTGTATGCCCAAGGTCACATAATCGATCCCGCAGTGTCTCTTCTCGAGATCGAGGATATCATGAGCAAGGACGTGAAAACCAATAAATTAATTATAGACGGGCTTGCTAGTAAGTCGGGATGTCATGAATTAGAAGGGGTTATATTATTCAATCTCTCCCGTTAGAGTTCACGAGCCAATGCGTATCGACACCGGAAATAATTGGAGACGAGGCATCAAAAGTCGCGAAACACGACGAAGCACTCGCGGCCTACTCTACTGCCCTGTCCCTTGGTCCATCTGTCCCAAACGCTGTACTAGTCGAGTGGGCGAACACGGTATTGACTCATGACTCAGCGAGCAAAGCATTGAATGTCGCTGCCAAGGTATGCTAATCATACTATCAATATGAATACTAACTCTCGTCTGGTTCAGTTCAAGCTTCCGAAAAGCGATCACAGTGGGAGTTCAGTGAGTGGTCGCGTGAACAATGCCATCAAAGCTCATCTGAGTGTTCCGCACAGGTCTTAAATGATGATGCATAGAGAGGCCAGAGAAACTTGCCGACGCCGCGATGAACCTCGGATCTACCGTGAAGCGTCGATGAACCTGCGGGGAGACGCGCTGAGTGATGCTGACGAGGTAATCCTCATCCCTTA